>JACSZP010001992.1:0-15559 GCA_016161895.1 Pinna nobilis
CCCCCCCCCCCCCCCCCCCTGCTCTACGGCCGTAAGTGCCGAGCAAAGTCAAAAAGTCTCGTCCTTCACCGGAATACGGTAACGTCTCAATAAAAGTGAAAGATTATTAAGTGGGACATTAAACAACAATTCCACCAACCTACAGATGCCATACCTCATTATGCATTATACCTCATCATACAATTAATACCATTGTCTTAAGAATACTTGGAAACAGAAACAGTATAATTGAAACAAAAATCTGTGGTAAATGTCAGATCTGCAAATGAGTAATTTCCAACGATAATCATTCAAAGTTTATTTTTCCTCCAGCAAGTTGTCCGGATCTTGGAACTGATGCATATGGTGACAATACAACTCTTATCGGAGACGCCACCTTAGAAGGAGGAACTCGAGAAATAGCCTGTTTAGCCGGATTCATTTGCGACAACTGTGAACAAAATACGATCACCTGCCAGTCAAATGGAATGTTTTCGATTACGAGTTTTTCCTGTCGCCGTAATTATATATTTCCGTATAACATACATAATGTTATTCCTTCAAGAAAGCTTTTATTAAATAACATACAGATTACACAACAATTTGGAGTTGATTATCACGTTTATCCAACTTCAGTCAGTTAGTCAAGGTTCAAAGTTTCAAAGCGTTAATTTCAGCGAGTGTTTAGAACATTTGAAAATTAACAAACGAGAGTTGTATAGAGATTATAACTAATTCCAATGAATTGTATAATTTGTTTCTACCATAACGCGAGATATATTTACAAATAACAATATTGAAAACGCCAAGAAGAGTTTTTTTTCAGTTCCCGGCATAATATCAGCGCCAGCCAATATACTGAGACGTTACCTGTAATGACGTCAATTTGTTGCGTCATAAATGGATTTCCTGACGTTTCAGCCAATCGTTACCCTCGGAAGTGTTAATCAGCATGTGCTTTATTGATATCTTAGTATTTACTGAACTGCAGTCTCGATAAGACAGTCATTTACAATGGTTAAACTACCTGTGTTAAGGGGGCCTCCGCGGCTGAGTGGATAGCGTGTTCGACTTCGAATAGAAGGGTCAGGGGTTCGATTCCCGCAGCGCCACTCCGCGGTTGGCCGCCCCTGTCTTTTGGATGAGACAATAAAACGAGGTCCCGTGTCACAGTAGGTGTTGGCACGTTAAAGAAACCTCCCTGCTTTACGGCCATAAGTGCCGAGCACAGGCAAAATGTGTCGCCCTTCACCGGCACACGGTGACGTCTCCATATGAGTGAAGTAATCTTGAGTGGGACGTTACACAACAAAAAAACAAAAAAAACACCTGTCTTATGATAGAAGACTACTTACAGTCCTAGTGACTCGTTCCTTTGAGGTAGGGGAGAGAAACTGTGTGTGTTTTGTGTCCCAGAGTGGTCAGTATGTCCAACTGCTTATATTGTAATGTTACTTCTAAATATGGTATTTCATTGTTCATCCTGGACTACTCAACCATATATACAGGTACATTGGTTTGATGGAGATTAGAATGTATCATCGAAAACTTGGCACTACAAGGTACTGAACCTTGGATCCTCTTTTCGAAGATCTAGCTATCAGCCGAGGGGACTTAACCAGAACTATAATCAAGCAACCAATCAGTAATTGTCTTCTACAAACTTGGTGTGCTAATGAATGGATATGAAACCGTAGATTAAAATATAAACAAAACGGAGTGATGCCTGAGCGCCTAACCAAGAGTAATCATATGTAGACGTCGTCACCGGCGACATCTAGTGAAGGAAGTTTTTACTGTTTTATCCGATTGGTTTGTTGTATTTTCGTTTATTTTGTCTTTTTAAAGAAGTCCAGTCTTTTGAATGAGACAGTAAAAACTAAGGTCCGGTGTCCCAGTAAATGCTGGTACGTTGAAGAATCATCCATGCTCTAAGCCCATAAGTGCGGAGCATAGCCATATTTTGTCGCCCTGCATCGGCACACGGCGACGTCTCCATATAAGTGAAGGATTCTTGAATGGGACATTTTACTGCGAACCAACATTTAATTGCTTTTTAGAAAAATGGGAGCATGTAAAAATTGATTTTTTAGAAAAGTAGATTTGTTTTAACCCTCTCCTTTACCAAGGCATGTATCTTTTTTCTCTCTTGATTTCCACGGGGGTCATCTGCTGTCATTTTGTAGTAGTATTCAAGAATCAGTCCACGAGGCGCTTGAGCATATATGTTATTGTTCTTTGTTCGACCTAACAAATATGTAGTTCAGTGGAACCTCGCGCAAAGATCACCTCATATCGGAAACAATCTCGCAATAAAGACCAGCAAAAGTTAGTTTGCCTTATATTGTACTAGGTAATATTAATCTCACTTGGGAGACCACCTCATTATCCAGACCATAAACTGGTCAGCTTGGTGGTCTGATAATCTTGGGTCAACTGTATCTAACGCCTAACTTACATTTTATCCCCCAAAGAGAGCATTTAGTCGCCCGCTTTGTTCGTCTGTTCGATAGTCATATCCCTTAATTTTTTTTTCATTGATTTAGATAATACTTGCAAAATACAATCCCAATAAACAAGGCTTTGGGTTCATTTTGTCTTATGGTGAAAGGTTAAGGTCATTCTGGATTTAGGACTTGAAATATAATTTTGTCCACATATCCTTTCCAGTATTGAATGGCCTGAATCATAACTCACACTTATGTTACACATGACATACAGATGTGAGCTGCGCTTGGTCCAAGATAAAAAAAATCAAGGTCAGTCTCTACTTTTAACACAACTGCTGAATTAAATGACATGTGGCGATTTGTTTTCTTATCTGCTGGTCAACTAGCTTTCGGGGAGCATAAATCAGTTTACTTATAGCTTGTATCTACTCCATTCAAAGCTGATTGTGGCACACCTTCACCAGTTGACAATGCAATAGTTGTTGGCTCACTACTTGAAAGCCCAGAGCTGATGTACGTGTGCGAAGATGGCTTCGATGAGGATGGTGATCCTATGATTACATGCAATGATGATGGGAGTTTCACTACTGGAATGTTTCAATGTGTAGGCAAGTGACTTTATTGTTAGTCTTTTTACCATCTTTACTCATGCGATGCGTTTTGTAAACTGACACAATAGTCACAAAGTAATCCTCATAGAATCTAAGAACGTTTGTGTTTCGAATGTTTCACCGATGCATTTATCGTCCATGCCTTTACAAGTTTAAGATTGGCGCTTTTTTAGCTGGAAAACATCGCGACATTCGTATATGGTAATTTTACAATGTCAGTTGCAATAGTGTATTTTACAATCGTTTTGCAAATGACAATCGTAATCATCATTATCATTGTTTTACTATTATTATTATTATTGATATAATCGCTATTATTATAATTGTATTACTATTATTTTGATAGCTGAACAAGTCTGCCCGGAACCTAATCCTATTGCCAATGGAATCGTTCTTGGAGGAGGCGTTGAAGTTGGGGACATACGGACACTTACTTGCGAGGCCGGATTCTTGTGCTCAGATTGCGACAGCAACACAATTACGTGCCAAGCGGATCTGAAATTTTCGACCTCGCCTTTCCGCTGCCGTCGTAATTATCGTCAATTTCTTTATCGTCAATTATAACTTGTTACAATTGTTATTTCAAACGTATTATAATTGGCTGTATAATTAATATACTCTATCCCGCAAACAATGTTTAGGGGGTTAAGGGGATTTTTCCTGTTTATCCTGTTAAGAAGTTCTTAAGGCAGATGTCTCTTACAGTGTAAGGGATAGGGACGTTTATATTCCATACATACCTTCACCATAGTGAGTACTACATATTGATGGAATGGAGTTACCAAGACCTCTGACCTTACAGTATACATGCTTGCTTGAAAATATGTTTTAGCATATTCTGTTATGTACGACATAATGGAGGAAAGAAGTTCAAAAGTATTTGACGAAGAGATTTACAAATTAAATATGATCAAATCAATGATAAAATGTACGTACTGGACATGATGTGTCTGTGCATATCGTCCAAGGGATTGGCCATGTCCGACAATTCCAATGTGCATACTTTATGCTTGCACGCGCATCTCTGAACTATTCAAAAAGGAGATCGACCTGAACTCAATTTTTGGTCACGTGACTTTCATCACCGTGAGTTAAACTTCAGGGCAACATATTATATTCTTGGATACTTAACAAAATGTGTTTGTCCAATGCCATCTGAAGAGCATCCTTGGATGGCACAAAACACTTTCCAAATTTTACGCAAATGACCTTCAAATTTACAAGTTTTAAAACTAACTTTGTGAAAAAAATAATGAGGGCAAATTTTAAACAAGTCCAATTTGTTTTTGTTGTCCTAGGACTAAAATAACCAAGGGCGTAACTTTCCAGATATGCTTTTTTCCATTCAAAGCTAACTGTGGTACCCCTCCAATGGTCGAAAATGCTGAAGTTGAAGGTTCGCTGATCGATGGGCCAGTCTTGCGGTACAGTTGTGAGGGCAACACCATTCCTTTCGGCAATCCTCTAATTACCTGCCAAAGTGACGGGATGTTCCAAGTCCACGATTTCTCCTGCGTCGGCAAGTATAAGAATTGAAAAAGTCCGCTGTTTATGAATGGTAATGTGTCTACATAAAACAAAATTTATTAACATAAAATTCACGTTCGATAGATTTTTTCGGGCCGCCGTGGCCTCGTGGTTAGTGTTTTCGACTTCCAATCGAGAGGTCAGGGTTCAAGCCCTAGCCACGGTACGGTTAGCCGTCCCTGTCTTTCGGGGGGGGGGGACAGTATAAACCAAGGTCCCGTGTCACCGTAGGTGTTGGTCAGTTAGAGAGACCCTCCCCCTGCTCTACGGCCATAAGTGCCGAGCATAGGCAGAATTTGTCGCTCTTCACCAACACAGGTTGACGTCTCCATAAAAGTGAAATATTCTTAAGTGGGACGTTAAACAACATAAAACCATCGGAAATATTGTGGATTACTTGTGTAAACCAAAAAAGGAAAATCCTACGGTCATGTGAAGTAAGTGTATTTCAATGTTAAAGAATGGATGGAGAAAAAACATAGATACTTCATAATTCTTTCCCACCAAAATTTTAGGAACAAGCAGGTCTTGTCCTTTGATTTGTACCTCTGACCACCTGAATTAAACTATGACCATATATTTTAAAATATACGGCTGACTAGTATGTCCTTCAAGGTCCTTCAGTTTGCAACTTTTCCCTAACCTTAACCTGTATATAATACATGTACATGTTTATATATTTAGTGAAATATTTGTCGGTTCTCTCGCAATGTGTGTATGTTAGGGGTAGTGTGTGTGTGTTTGTGTAAAATTATATTTTGGGGAACAAGATGTGCATTCATTTAAAGATAATTATACTTTTTCGGATTCCAATGAGAACAGGCAACGATATCAAATTCGCAGCATCTACCTGGTGCTAGTCGCATGGTTGGAAAGGCTAAAATTTTCAGCGAAACTGATTTCACCTTGCGTTGTAAATAGGGAAACCTAGAAATATTTCAGATCTACCACGGCAAGTAATAGCTCGGCAAAGTGTCAACTTTTGTAGCCACGTTCTTCGCCTTTTGTTTTCAGATTTCTCAAAGTCAACAACGGAAAATAACGTTTATGGAATACTAATACTTTTTCTTTTTTACATTTTCAGATAATGAGTTCCTCCTGTACTTTATCATTTCGTCGGGTATTGCAGCAATCCTTTTCTTTGTCGGGATAATACAAGCGCCTGCTGAATCTGTGGTATTTGGTCCATCTCCACCGTTTGGACTGCCATTCGCGTGATTGGACGGCTCTAACACCAACTCCGGCAAAGACACTCTTCAAACTGAAATGTTTCACGTTTTGAATATATTGTTTTACATGTTATTCTAAAGTAGAATTCACCTAAGCTATGAAAACGTACATCTCATCTTTCGACATACAAAACCTTAAAATTTCCATATTTTTGTTAAAAGGGCGAGAATAATAATCACGTTAGGTGTTAAGTGTTAAATCGGACATTTTCGAACAGTTAGGGGCCGATTACGAGATATCAGCGTGAGACATACCGTCGTGCCCAAGGAAGACTCAGCGATCTATGGGACCAGTACGAATCCAAAAGAATAAAGACTTCATCTTTTCTAGCTGCTGTGGGGAAGCTTTTTTGATTCATGTGACCTGTTTGTGGAGAATTGCCGTTCGGACATCATAATACATATATGTACCTGTATATAGTGAATAATGTTCTGTTTTATATTAAGTATTTCGTCAGTTAATCGGTGATTTAAGTTACACGAATGGATTTAATAGAATAAAGACGTAATCATTCCAGGTGCTTTAGATAGATTGACACATGAACACATAAAGTGTTACAGAAACGTGTATTAGTGACTTTTGTGGTATTTTGGAAAAAGTTGACGTGTTCCTTGTGTATGTGGTTCTTTTTTTTACTGTATCATCTGCTTGTTTACTTATTTACTTAATTTAGTGCTTAGTTTGTGCTCAGATGTTGCTAGTATCATGAATAAATATGTGTACACTGTTTCTGTCTCTTTATTTGTCTTTATCAAGAAATGGCTCGAAAAAAGAAAATGAGATGAAGACAAATTCTTGCTGTCTGTTGAATTATCCCCTGCGTGACGCAAGTACGGGAAAATGACTGCCATAGACCATTGGCATTATTTGAAAATGAACAAAAACAAATTCCAGTGGGTATTGATACTTTCCTCATATATATATGCGTTTCAGACAAATATTGATTCTGATATTGAATCAGAATCAATATTTGTCTGAATATTTTATTGGTTTTTTTTCCTGATATTGAATCAGGGGCTGCCGTGGCCGAGTGGTAAGTGTATCCGACTTCGAATCGAAGGGTCTAGGTTGAAATCCACACAGTGACACGCTGCGATTGGCCGTCCCTGTCTTTAAGACGAGGCAGTAAAAACCTAGGTCCTGTGTGATACTAGGTGTTGGCACGTTAAAGAACTCTCCCTGCTCTACTGATAAAGTCCTGAGTATAGGCAAACTCTGTGAAGTCTCAATACGGTCTTACGGCACGGTGGTCTTAAATGAAATTCAGCCTGGTTGGACCAATAGGGGCCATTTTTAGGGACTTTGTCAAATTTCCCTATTTAACTGTATGTAAATCTTGTTATCGCTACTCCTCCTTAACCATACTACATATTCACTTCTAGACTTCATATATGTTTTCAGCATAACATGTAGTTGGTGTCAAATAAAATTCAGCCTTGTCAAATCAAAAGTGGACAGTTTAGAGGTCAAACTAGTGAAATATTGTTACCGCTACTCCTCCTGAACCGTAAGTCATATAAACATTGGACTACCACTTCTGTATTCAGTATAATTTCTAGTTGATATAAAATGAAATTCAACCTGGTTGGACCAATAGGGGCTATGTTTAGGGACTTTGTCAAATTTCCCTATTTAACTCCATGTAAATCTTGTTATCGCTTCTCCTCCTGAACCATACAACATATTCATGTTTAGACTTCATATGTTTTCAGCATAAGATGTAGTCAGACTAAAATGAAATTCAGACTTTCAGACAAAGTCAAATCAAAAGGAGCTAGTTTAGGGGCCAAAATAGTAAAATCTACTCCTCTTTTATTGTAATGTCCAGACATTCATACTTTTCGGAATAGTGATAACAAGTTTTGTTTACCAACTGAAGGATTGACAGACTTGATATATCAAGTAAATGAGGTAGTTTGTCTAAAATGAAATTCAATTAGTTTGACTCATTAGGGCCTTTTTAGGAATTTGGTTGAATTACACATAATATACAATGTAATTATCCTAACTTTTGTAAAATAATAAGTCGAATATACACATAATTAACACTAATGTATTCAATATAATGTCTAGTTGGTCTAGAATCAATTGAGACCTAATTTGACCACTATTAGGATCCCTCACTTAAGGGCCTATAGTTAAATCATATTTAGGCTGTTTTAAATCATGTAATTATTCTTAATAAGGATTCCAAGTACATTATATATGTATATTTTACAGTCATCATTACAGTGAGAATATATCAGTAAGATTGAACGTGATTTTGTGTTATTAGGCTATTTCTTCCTTTTTTTGAGAGAGAGAGAGAGAGAGTTTCACTCACTATTGCATACATGGATATCATATAGGTATTGAAAATATTCATTTGGTGTCTGAGATTGACTACTATACTTTCAATTGAAATCAAAAATAGTTTTAAGGGTATTCCACTTTTTTTTCAAATCGTCCATGGTTTCCGAGGAATATATAATATTCAGTTAGGTAATAATTCTTTAAATTTAGTTTTATATTCTTCAAAAAAGATCGGTTAGACTTAGTATAAATACATTTTTGTTACATAGTAGAGCGGACGAAAATCTTATTTCTAGCCGAGATGCGTTCTTTTGTAACCAGTACTTTTATCGACAATATTAGCTAAACTGTCAATTTTGATTACATGAATTCATTTGAGAGGTATAGTCAAGGTGTATATCTGTGACAAACATACTGGTTAGGACAGCGTTGTTGATTATGTTATGGATGCATCATTTTTGTTGCCTTTTTGCGTCAGGAATAAAGTCAATCTCTCATTTTAGAACGAAACAAAAGAACTACAATTTACTTTCACTCTCAGCTTCAAAATATATGTTTTGATATAGACTTTAAAATATTTGATATAGACTTTAAAATATTTATTGATATAAAAAAATTAGTCAAATTTTCTAATATGAGAATGAAAGTACATTTGCCTTTTACAGAGCTTCAAAATGCATGTATGTGTGTTTTGATGTGGACCACTATATACATTGTACATGTATATATATCGCCCGTTTTTAGTTTACTCAGTGTCGTCATAATTTATTTCAATGAATTTACCGTTTTGAATACG
The DNA here is from genome assembly GCA_016161895.1 of Pinna nobilis. Classification (NCBI taxonomy): domain Eukaryota; kingdom Metazoa; phylum Mollusca; class Bivalvia; order Pterioida; family Pinnidae; genus Pinna; species Pinna nobilis. The sequence continues at coordinate 8,886 of JACSZP010001992.1, forward strand.
CCCAGTTTAGAGTTCGCCCACTGACGATGAAGACGAAGGAGGCGAAATCAAAACGGGGCGAAAATGTTCAAGCATAAAGAAGCCCATTTATAGCTCTTCATTGACATACGATGACTTCTCCATATAAGTGAAAGATTCTTCAGTGGGACGTTAAACAACAATGCAACAAACCTTCAAAGACCATTGACAACAGACAGATGCTCAATCAAGATGTGAAATAGATTTCGATGATAACAACATCCGTCGAGTTAATCAATATCTTGATGCAGCTGCACAATGGTTTAATTCGTATTTAAATTTAGCTATTAAATTACTGATGGTTAAATTTGTGGTTGTTGTAACTCTAAAATTAAATTTTTATTAGTCAACTCGTAATTAATTACCGGTAACTAAACACTTCTGCAATAGCGTTAACTCACATAGCTAGCAAATTACAAGCAAACATAATAACTTATAGTCTGTGGCTAACTACAAATTAATTTAACAATTCATTGTGCAGCTGGGTCGCGAATTGTAAAGTCCACCACGACATACGGTATGTCCACTTGTATTAGCATTGTGGAACTTTGTACGGGTAACCGAATCTGAGATTGTAAATTAGATATCACAAGTTTACATAGTCATACAGGGAATTTTCACCAAAAACCTTAAAAGTTCTGTTCATACTGGTCGAAAATTATTAGTGTTCGATTTAGAAAAATGAAGATATAAAATCATTATAAAACTATTTTATTATTTCAATGCTGAAAATTCTATCGATAGGTGAGAAGAAAAGACCTCAACATATTTCTTTGGAAAAATGTATTTAAGATATGTATGAGTAAGCAAAATGTCCGAATATTTTTGCACGTCAATCTGTCTGCAAAATGGTAACATTGGCCATAACTTTGAACGGTATATGATAGGTCATTTAAAGTTTTTAAGGGGTCGTCGTAGCCTTGTTGTTCGCGTGTTTGTCTTCTGATCGTAAGTCAGTTGGTTTTCTTCTGATTGTGAGGTCATGGGTTCGAATCCGAGCCACACTATGTTTGATTGTCCCTGTTCTTCCGATGAGACAGTAAAAACTGAGTTCCCGTGTCACAGTAGGTATCGGTAAGTTAAAGAACCCTCCCTGTGCATTGGCCATGAGTACCGAGCATAGGTTAAATTTGTCGCCCTTCACTGGCACACGGCGACGTCTCCACATATAATTGAAAGATCCATGAGTGTGACGTTAAACAGCATTTCTTCTGTTTGTCTCTTGACAACACCTAAATATTGATACCGAAGTGTTTCACTGACTGATCCTGACCTTTGAGTCAGACATACTCTTTAGTAACTCTTGTCCATATCCTTGATTCTGGACACCTGGTCCCATCCCGTTAGAGATTTACATTTGTTTTCTATGTTGAGTCTGTTATTATTATAGACTTGTCAATCTTTAGGACTTGGATTTTCGAAAATCTTTTGGTACTTCAATTTTATATTTCTTTGCTGCCCTTCAAGGCATTTGTGTTTCACATAAACACCTCGTACTGTTGTTTAACGTCACACTCAAGAATATTTCACTCATATGGAGACGTCACCGTGTACCGGTGAAAGGCGACACATTTTGCTTATGCTCGGCACTTGTGGCCGTAGAGCAGGCAGAGTTCTTTAACGTGCCGTCACCTTCTGTGACACGGGACCTCAGTTTTTTACTGTCTCATCCGAAAGAGAGAGGGCCAACCGCGGGGTGGCGCTTCGCGGATTCGAACCCCGGACTTCGAAGTCGAACACGCTTACCACTCGACCACGGCGGCCCCATATAATGACGTCAAGAAGAACATTCACTTTTCTCCAGGTTTTCTGTATAATCCGCTACCGAATAGTCCAATTTACAGTTAATTTAGTTAAACAGTGTAAATGCAAACATGCTCAAATTCCCGACCGCAAAATTTGCGAAATAATAAATTTGAATTGTATCGATTGACGATATCCACATATACAATTTACGATAATCAAACTCAATTGTTCATGTTGTTTTAAATCTTTATTTTTAAACACAATAGAAATAACGTCATACAAATTCTGGTACGAGAAGCATTGATTGGTCTATAAAATAAACAAATACAGACAGTTATTATGCATATTACGCATGCTCCTTCTTTGTACTTCTTCGCCTTCGTCCTAACAACCATCCTGACGCATGCTTCCTTTTAAAAGTGACGTTAAAATTGAAACATCCATACTCTACTCGTGTTGACGGGTGTTTAGCTTTCACAGTTACTGTGTAATCGCCCTGAAAATCATAATCATAATCATGATCAAGATGGCGTAGAAAATTAATGGTGTACACTGTATTGGACATAATCACCTTGAAGGACTTCATGTTAACGTTACCTGTGGCGGATACCTGTGGCGGATGATTGTTCAATACTTGTGACAGGCAATTAAAAAAACCTTTTTAGTGGTAGTAAACAGGGTAGACATTTCGATTCAGTAACAGGCGGACGAAACTCAGTTTAATGTATGCGTCTCTTAAACTGGTATTCTCTAAGCTTGGTGGTGCTGGCCAATAAATGTAGTATACAGGGTAATTTTCGCCCTGTATTATTTTCGCCCTAATGTACTTGCAAACAGTTTTGCCACATTTTAGATTCACTCAGTCTCGTCATAATTCTATGTCATGCATTTACCATTTTGATTTCGCTCAGTTAAGAATCCGTCCACTGACGTTGGGACGAAAAGGGCAAAAATTAAAAGGGAATCAAAATTTCCCCGTATACATATGTCAAAAACTACTTAAACTTCGCCTTTTCAAAGAGCCTTAATTCCTTATCTATTTTCTCTAAAAAAAAAAAAAAAAATAAGCATCATTTCCAGGAGCTTAACTGCATACACATTAGCAGTTTGAATATGACATCATAATAGTGTGGCGTCTTACATATGCAGTGTTTAATTTCGCTCACGTCTATGTCATGTCGCAAGTCCTATTCTGCAACATTATTTTACAAATAATTTTACAATCAAAATCACTCGTTGTCATAAGTGAGAAATTCTTCAATAACCACGTATTGTGCTTTTTGTTATAAAATGAACCAGTCGTTATGAAATCAGATTTTTATGAATTGTATAACAAATGAGAAAATATTCATCGAATTAAAGTTATTATTTGTCATGTAATCAATATGTAAACTCCATGTACTTAGGACTTACGAGTTCGGACTTGTCAAGGCTAAGAAGATGTTGTTCTTGCATCTTGATGTCGTTGGTTCGAATGGGATGGCTATCTCTGTTTTTCGCATTTGAAAGTAGAAACCACAGTCCCGTGTCAATGTAGGAGTCGGCACCCTAAAGAAAGCTCTCTGCCTTCCGGCCATAATTGCCGAACATAGGCTAAAAATATCGGCCTTCATTTGCAAACGGTGACGTCTCCATATGATTGGACGAGTGGGACGTTAAAAAGACAATACAACCAATCAACCAAGCAACCAACCAACGAACCAACCAACGAACCAGCCAGCCAGCCAGACAGCCAGCCAGCCAGCCTGCCAGCCAACCAACCAACCAATTACGAGATATTTTCATCTTAGGATTCTTTGTTAAACCAACCAGAGACTGTAATAAAGGGATGATAACAAAGGTCCCTAGTTGCAATCTCCCATTGAATCTTTTGTTAAAATTGTTTAAAGTACATCCCTTAACATATAAGGGTTGATCCTTTCATATGCCATAGCTCATCTGATAGTAAATCCTGTACTGATTTTTCTATTGAAAATTAAGGGGTGTATCCAGTTTAACTTTTTTTTAAAAGTCTCACTTAATGGCAGGTGTCAAGAAATCATGTGCATAGTATCATGTCTGGAAATCCCCTTTTGCACTTTCCTTTTTGCTGTTGCCCCACATCCCTATTCCGAACTGTACATACCTTTTCACATAAACTGAAATCCAGCTTTCTAAACCATATTTCATATCTTGCATAGCTTACATGCATCGAATTTTTACTCCACTAAGATTCAATTCAAGCATTTCATTAGCTATCAAAAGCACTCTCTGATACAGGGGCTTCTTTCTGTTAACTGTGTAGTATGGCCAAAGGTTGATTGGTTGGTTATGTTGTTGTTTCATTTCTCTTTCAGGAATCTTTCACTAATATGGAGACGTCCATGTGTGCCGGTGAAGGACGACGACTTTTTCCTAGGCACAACTTTTACGGTCTTAGAGCGGGGAGGATTCTTTAACGTGCCGACACCTACTATGATACGGGACCTCGGTTTTTGCTGTCTCATCCGAAAGACAGGGACGGCCAACCACAGCGTACGTGGCTTGGATGGGAACGTACGACCTCACGATCATAGAAAAAAGGGGAATACTTACATCTGTCAAGAAGTCCAGAGCGCTGCTAAGAGACTGGATGTTGATTGTGTAGTTTGTTATGGTAATGTCTTGTACTGCTATTGGACATCTAGAGAAGACGCCCACTGAATCAAACATGGCTTTAAGCTGATGTCCTAAATCCCGTTGTGTATCCCGTGATCCATTTATCAAATTACTGACGATTGAGCATCCGTCCAATGTGCTAAAACGAAAGTTATAGATGACAATCAAATCACTAGATTCCTAACGTTGATATTAATTCGATAATACAAAACAAATAATTTTGATAAATGCCAATCAAGAAAACGTTAGATAATGGATCATTTCGATAACCTTTAGGTCAGACGACACCTAATAATGGAGAATTTGGTTGATTGTAAGGGTGAAGGGAGGGCGTAGCATCTATTTTGAATGCTAGATGTTATCTGATCGATATATAATGCAATTCTTTCAGTTTAAAACATAGAATTACATGTATTATATTGCTGAAAACTTCTTTTGGGATCCCTTGAATAAGCCAACGCCAATATTTTCTGTTCATTTTGTGCCAAATTTGCGTGGCCCTAAACATGGGCATGTAATGGAAAATCGAGACACTTAACCCCTGATTTTGACTACATTTGAGAATTGGGGAATGGACGGTCTACAAATTGATATATATTTTTTGCACATTGAAACGTCGGAAACACATGATAATTGACAAAACTTTGACATTGTCTATTAAGGGAAAATTATTTTAAAATGGTGTCTGACCACTAGAATAGGTCTTAACATGAAGAACTATAGGAAATACCTAAAGGGGTGGGATCAGGTACCCAGAGGGTTCAGTACCTCCATTGTAGGGCGATACATGATCATCCGATGCCACTTTCCATTGAAACTTTTCGACTTCGATAAAAAAAATATTAAGCTCGATGAATAAGCAATGATTTAGTTTTAAACCTGTTTGACGAAAGAGTTATCTAGACATGGTTTTGCCCTAGAATACCATCTAACATGGATGAGATAAATTTTTCAGAGTTTAGCAAGATCACGGTTTCGATCATAAAACTTCCTTTTAGAGGAGTTCAATTGAATATGTGATTCACAACAGGAGAGAAATGAAACCATTTGTTCGATATCGATATAAACCACCAGAAAATGAGTACAAAAGAAACAGTAATTTGATAAAAAAAAATAGTCAGCAACTTAATCCATATGCACAGAACAAAAACTATCGGGCATCAGAAAAGATCGTTGACCTAGATGATTGGTCTAAGGATTAAAAAATCGATCAACTAAAATTTAATTTAAAAGTTCAATCAATTACCAAGACAATGCAGATATTTAAACTGCATAAAATAGTCACCTCCAAACAACAAGCAAATAATAATAATAATAATAATAATAATAATAATAATAATAATAATAATTTCTATAATAATACTGTAGTGTTTGTCTAAAACGAATCGGCTTAAAGCGAAATTAAGTGCTAAAACAATGGAAAAAAGTATCCTCCCAAATTATTATTCATCTTTAGTAAATTCTGATGTTTAAGCTTGCAGGGATGTAGCATAAAACCGAAAACCGTGAAACAGAAGTTGAATTTTCCACATGGTCTACCCGTGTTTTCACTGCGTTAGTATGCTACTGTTACGACTGTTTAAACAGTGACAATACACTGCAGTAAAATATTTAGGTTGAATAATAAATCAGTCCGTGTGGGGAGATGACTGTTTTGATAAAAAAAAATTAGCTTTGTCTCTGATAGGGAGAGAAATGACGGTTGTGATGCAAAAAATGAAGATGTCTATAACGAATCCCCTTCTACTTCGTTATAGAATAACTCAACTGTAATAATATTAACATTAACAATATATTAATGGAACCTCACTACTAAAATCACCCAATTGACTTGCTAAAATGGGTCAGTTAGGTTAAAAAAGCCAAAGACAATACATGTAATAAGCAATAATGAATATAAATCCAATTCCTTGTAAATATGTAACAAAACACTGAATCCACAAATTTTCGGCCCCTTGGCCTTTATCAGGTGGTTGACGACAGTGACACTAGTTTCTACATATTTTTACATGCGTATCATTTTAAGTTTTTTTTTTTTGGAAAATTTTTTATTCAATGAAACGTTTCATGATAGAGGCCAAGGGCCCGAAAATTTGTGGAAACAGAGTTTTTTGTTATATTTTTATAATAAACAAAATGCTCCGTAAGTGATGTATCTTTAGGCGAGGTTCCACTGGACTTGTTTACACATAAACTGAAAATGTACATACCAACTTCCAATGCCATCGAGGCAAGGCATCCTGACATCAGTTAATGTTGTGTGTCTGATAAAC
>JACSZP010001993.1:391-14912 GCA_016161895.1 Pinna nobilis
AATATTTCAGTTACCTTGTGTGATCTTTATTGGCAAGTTTGAATGTATATAAATAGATATTAATTCCAACTAATTACATAAAAGTTAATCAAAGAAATGCAAGAGAATTCTTCATATGACAATGACACTCCTTTTTCATTCAATGCTGCTTAATTAAAGTAGATAACAGAAGCCAAACTGCTTGGGTTCACGTAAATATAGTGCTGTTGAATTTATCTTTAGTTTCTCTTGTGGTGTCACTTGTAATTTAGTTGTAGCATATTTAGTTTTAAAGGTACACAATCTGCTGAAAGGTGGGTTGTTTTTCATTGATATAAATCTAGCAAATAGAATCTGCAAATACATGTAACATATTGTTCTTGTCTAAGCCAGTTTCGATATTATTTCGTGGGACACCAAGCTGATGCAGGCCTAGGAATAGTCAACTATGCTGAGGTCTTTACCCTATGCAATGAGGTGTCTATATGTACCAATGTCTACCTTGATATTGGACCTCGGCTTTTCCTTAGTTAAAAAGGCATGGATCATTTATTGTGCAATGTCAGATTTCTATCATATGTAAAGATGAATTTTATTTTGAAATTAAGCTTCTGTTTTTACCATTAGATTGATACATTGAAAGCTTCATATTAGAAAGTCGAAATTAAAAGGATAATAAAAGGTAATTTTTCTTTGAATCACATTAGATAAAGAAAATTATCGTTGTTACTGTTAACGATAAATACATGTACTAGTTATGAGCAAACACATTACTAAGATGGCAATTTGGAAAATCTCTGCTGGATTCCATCGTATAGATGGGGAAAATGTGACATCCCAGAGCTTATTTGACGTCATTCGACATATTGATACTTCAGTAGACATTTTTAAAGTTTTTTTTCCAAAAATTAAAAACAAATTTTGGTTGCTTCCAAATGAAAAGTATGAAATAAAGAGATAACACCGACTTATCACGTCCAGCTCTAGAATCTTTCATTCACATGGAGATGCCATCAAATGCTCAATAAAAGGCTTCCGATTCCGCCCTATTCTCGGCAAGCAATGCACTTAAGCAATAAGGGGTATTTAATGTGTCGACATCTAGTGTGACACGGTAAACGTAAACTAACATATGTTTTCCAGCAATCATTGAGGCCTTGTGAGCTTAATAATCCTATGCATACGCCCCAAAAAGAATGTGCTTTTGGAAACATGCAGTAATTCGTAGTTAAAGAACATAGAATTGTTTCGGGATCTGAATAATAAAAAAATGAAAAGCTTAAAAACAAGTTGACAATAGTTTTGTTATGAAATATGAATGTATATATCATTTAATACCTAGGAGAAATATAAAAAGCAAATAATAACATTATATTTTGTAGGTAAAGTGACATACCCAGTATTGCATAGGATTGTTAGAAAGATTTATTCGTTTGATGATTTAAAGCTTAAACAATTCATCAATGTGGTAACCTTATTGATGCAACTCTTCTGAAATGACAAATTAACAAGATACACTCCATACGAGCATTTCATACCACCATTTCTAGATGGATAAATAGTAATATACTGTATCTATAATACATCTCTTTATCAGATTACATCACTTTACAGTATAGCAAGATTTACTTATTAGAATTACATGTAATTTTAAGATGGTCTTCAGAATTAGGCTGTGGAAAATCTAGCGAAGTATTATATCTATGAAATTGTAGATATCAAGCACGAGTCATATTCCCCTCGACATAGAAAGGAAATGCCAAATGGAAAATATGCACATGCAAGTACATGTAATCTGTAGTAAAATGCTGCAGAAAAAATATGTCACGTATACATTTACAAATGTTATCAGTAAAAATTGCACATTTTCATTATCATCCATGGCTAACCATTCAAAAGCGTCAAATATCCGTTGGTTTTTACAGAAATATAGAGCAACATCGTGATGACCTTTGAGAGAAAGTTTTGGTGATAATTATTGGAGCATGTGGCAAGGGACAGATAAGCTGAAAGAGTCCCGTGGAAAAGTAAAAGTATTGTAATGAATATGTTTAATGAACAGAGCAAATATGTGAGACTGAACCTGGAAAAAATCAATTAACCTGGCGAACAGTTTTTAAATTTGTTAAAAAAGTTTTGTTGTTTTTATCCACTGCAGTACTTCTTTTGTTAACTGTATAAATATGAGTTCATATACATTAACACCTTACTTGGTGACCACCTGAGTATAAATACCTAGATTGAACCATTTGTGTTTAAATAATTCCCGAAATAAAATTCCCTTTCTAAAGACTGATTTTAGTCTGTTCTCACGGGGAATGGAGCTTAATATGTATCGTTCACTGTTTCCCACTATCATATTTCCATATAACCTTCTGACAAATTTATGTTTTTTTACTTGTACCAGCCAGCCGATCCACATTTTCTAACACATGTGGACTTTTTTCGTTAAATTAACTTTTGTTTAGTCGGATCATTTGGCCCAAAAGTGATTTTCAGATGTCAGAGTGCGATAGTGACGCATGGATAGTTATAAAAATGATAATGGAAACGAGAAGATGGTTTTGCTGCTAATTTCTCACATGCTCTCTTTGTTGAATGTTATATAAGGGTGTGGCTAAAGGACAGTTGAGAAGTAGAATGTCTGGGTATCCATCCCAGAAGAGAAAGTTGAACTGGACACTCTTACTGAATACATTAAGTCGGTCGAAGGAGTTCTCAAACGAAGTATTTGACGACTTAAAAAAGTGACCTGGATTCCTAAACTTCACAAAGACCCATACAAACAAAGATTCATTGCTGGATCCAGTAAATGTTCTACAAAACCCCTATCCTTAATCCTCACGAACATATTGACAGTTGTGAAGGAGAAACTTCAAACTTATTGTATGCCAGCGGTATGAATCAGATGCGGATTCTCAAAATTTCTAAAGAACTTTAAGAAAATTTAGAGTCACAACAGTGTTCCAAAATAAACAGCATCAAACCGTACGACTTTTCAACACTTTACATCACAATCCCTCACAAGAAATTAAAGACTAGACTTTTTGGCATAATAGACAGTTGCTTCTTCAACAAAAATGGCAATAGGAAATATTCATATCTGGTGATCGGTCATTTAAAAAATTACTTTGTTAACACCACTCTGATTCTACGCACAAGTACTCTGAGGTTGATATTAAAAAGATGCTAGAGTTCCTTATTGACAATATTTTCGTAGTCTTTGGTGACCGGGTCTTCCAACAGTCTATTGGAATTCCCATGGGAACGAATTGTGCTCCTCTTTAAGCTGACCTATTTTTGTATTCTTATGAGGCAGAATTTATTCAAAAGCTTCTACGTGAGAAGAAAAAGTATCTTGCTGTTGCATTCAACTCGACATTTAGATATATCGACGACGTTTTATCTATCAACGATAATAATTTTCATCCAAATTTCGATTCGATACACCCCAGTGGACAATTCAGAGTCTTCTTCGTCTGCTTCGTACTTGGATATTTCACTGAAAATAGATCTTAACGGTAAACTGACAACTCAACTTTATGATAAACGGGATGACTTCAGTTTCACCATCGTCAACTTTCCATATTTATGTAGCAATATTCCATTTTCGCCTGCATATGGAGTTTATGTCTCTCAACTGATTCGATCCGCTAACACTCGTTCAGCGTATGATCAGTTTTTAAATCGATGTAGGCTACTGACAAACAAGCTGATGTTACAGGGATTCCAACAGTCTCGGTTAAAGTCAGCTTTTCATAATTCTACGGCTTGTACAATGATCTGGTTTGCCGATACAGCCTGTCATTGGGTCGAATGCTGTCTGACATGTTCTTCATTCTTTACACACTGATTTTGACTACGGGTTACTCCGTTAACCTGGTCAAGACATTGGGCTCACGGCGGGTGTGACCAGTCAACAGGGGATACTTTACCCTCCTATGCACATGATTCTAACTCTGGCGTATCCTGGGACCCGTGTTTGCCCAATTCCTTATTTTGCAATTTTTGTAGGAATTATGAGATTGATCACTGTTCGTTGCCTTTACCTATTTTTTGTGACTAAAACATTCTGTCAATTGTTGACATCCTGGCGTTATCATAGATTTCCATTTACACGGACATTTTACCGTCCTCCCTGCAGACAAGGCATNNNNCATACAACCTCACAGACTCATTCGTCTCTTAACTACTTGACAACCATAAATCAGATCTCACTTCGCTTGAAATAAAGAAAAGTGATGCAGGCTTTGAATTGTCACATCTTTAGTGGATCCCTAAGATGCACAAAACTTCTGATTCAGTGCGTGTTCAACTAGGTGTTCCACCAATTCTGCTAACCAAATTACTTAAAACACATTAAGCGAGGGCTTCAGAAGGACTGCCTACTCAAGAAGCCGAATTTTTCAAATGTGGATCCTAATGAATTCAAAAGAGTTGCGGGGGCTACAAAAGTCTCGTCTAAATTTCGTCCAAATTACAAGCATTAAAACTTTATTTTTTTCCCTTTGTAAAAAATATTTTTCACCAGAAACTTACAAGTATTTCCTTATAGGACATGACGAAAAATAATGTGTGATGTTGTTTGGTGGTATTGCTATTTAACGTCTCACTCAAGAATTCTTCACTATGTGGAGACGTCGTCGTCTACCGGTGAAGGGCGTCAAATGGCCTATACTCGGCACTAAAGGTCGTAGAACGGGGATGTTTTTTTAATCTTGCGGACGCCTACTTTAACATGGGCCCTCGGTTTTCACTTGCTCATCCGAAGGATAGGGACAGCTGACTGCAACGTGGCATGGATTCGAGCCTACGACCTCACAACTAGAAGGCGAACGCGCTAACCACACTTTCATTAGTGACTATCATAGACTAGTTAGATCATGGACTAAAGACGTCTAGATAGTAGTTTCTCAAGGATAATATTTTGTGGTTTTGTGGTACAGGTATTTCAACAGATAGCCGGCATTCAAATGGGTACAAATTATGCTCTTTTCCAGACTGACATCTTTTGCTTTCAACAGGAAAGAAAAAGTTGGTATTTCGGTTCAAATTTATTACAGGTACATCGACAACGTTTTGTCTATCAGTTTTATGGCCCAGAGTGTCACAATTACCCGTGGCAGATGCGTCCTATTGAACTTGGTATCAACGATACTACAGAGAGCAGCTCATCTGCTTCTTACCTAAACTTATTCTTATCGGTTTGGGGGAAAAGACGATGAACTTCAACTCCCCATGTATGGCAAGCAATACGATTTCAATTTTATTGCATAATTGGAATATTGTTCCTTTCCCTATAGTTTGGAAATCTTTTCTGAACGTGTTTTCAGATGTAAGTTGAATGGATAAAATGATCTTTTCTCTCTATTCAAGAAAGTAGTTACCGAAAAGGAAGTTAGAACAGGTCACCAGGAAACGGTCGAGATGCATTTATTTTACAAAAAAAAAAAAAAATTCGAAATAGAAAATCTTAAAAAGCCTTATTCGAATTTAATTTGTATGTAAATTGTATTTTATCAAGAACTTCCCTTCCCGAGTAGCAACATTCCGTATTCCTCTTCCTAAGGTGTTTTCATTTCAAAGCTTATAAATCATACCAGGACCTACTCCCCTTTATAAAAGTTTTATTATAGGAAGCAGATGACTTGCAAATAAACTACTCACGCAGGGATACGCTTTTGAACGCTTGAAATCTTCATTGCGAAAGATTTATGGTCGATGCCGAGATCTCGTTAACAATATGGAGTCTATCTCTCAAGGATGTTGGATTTAATTCTGGGGCATGACCATTTGCAGTTCCACCTTTTGCTAGTTAGATCAAAAATACATGCCTTTTTCAACCAACATCGACATTTTACTGAATTCGTAGGGTTACCATGGAATATTTGCGACAGGTATGATATGCCAATAGGGGATGCTGACTCCTTTCAAACACTTAATCCCATCCCATTAAGGATTTGCAATTGTTTCACACGCTTGGTATCTTCTACAGTCACCTTTTTTTAGACCGTTATTGTTCCCTACTATTCACTTTCTTTACTTGTATTTTGGAATATCCCGTTGTACTTTTTTAAATTTTCAAAATATTGAATTACATGTTAGTTCCAAGAAAAAAAATCTGTAAATCATTTTGTTTTTCGTGGTGTATATTTCATTTGCAGGCAAATTTCAGATCTGAGGGAGTACACTTACAATAATTTTTAATCTCAATTATACTTATATACAAGTTTGGTCAAAACAGATAGTATGGCGTCAATAATATTTATCATAATCAGCACCTCCAAATATTTTCAACTGAAATGTTCAAAACAAGTGTATGCATGACATTTTCAAAATACTTGTACATTTTTATACTTTTAAATATGCAAAAAATCAACCATGGCGACAAAATTGCGTTAATTGAGAAAATTTACCAAACTTAAAATCAATGACTGTTTAAAGCAACACAGCTTATTTCTCTTGTGAAAAAGGTACCTTGCAAAACAGGGATATTATATCTATAGTTACAGAGGATTACTAGGCAACTACTTCACGAAAATGTCTTTTTTTCGTTTTTAAAGTTTAAGTAAGTGATGCCATGAAAATTGAAAAAACCTTAAAAGCGATCTTATTTATCATTCATAGGGTACACATTTGTTATTTATAGATAATACGAAATAAAAAGTAGAACAGTGAGAAAGATATGTGGGATATGTAAATCTACTGGATGACATCAGGCACCTTCATACATCATACATCCTAACGTTATCTATACTGTCACAATTAGAGAAAGCAAATATGTTAATACATGTTTGACGGACCCTATACTAGAATATCATTCATACTTACATTTTCACCATATCAAATGCTAGGTCATTGGTACGAGAGTGGAATATTCGTATTGTGACAGGGATCAGTGCCTTGTTTAGGTCATGTGATTTGGCTGTGGACTCACAGCAGCTCTGAATAGGCGATGTTCACTGGACTGTTGTGTAATACACTTAGAAAGCAAGAAAAGTCCACAAACAACTCACAGGACCAGGAGCCAAGGTTGATAGCCTCACATTATTACAATGATCTTTTCTATAATCACAAATACCACAAGTTGTTGTTTTCAAAAGTAATGAAAAAATGTATACTAGAATCTCTCTCTACGTTGAGGAATATTTGCCAATGGGGTATCTTGGATATCAAACCCGAGACCTACCGATGGGAGTCCTCTGTCATACTGTCAAGAGATGGGATGATTATTTTACTTCGATAATTTAATATAATTTATATTTTAATAGTCTGCAAAAAATTAAGAGGTGAATGTCGTATGAATACAGTCTAGACATCCAAATGAGCAAGGCCGATAACCTATTTTTCATTCCTATACTTCACCACATAAAAATAGTTCAACAAAATGATATATAATACATAGATTTAATTCAATTTTGTTCATAAATCTAGTTTTTACTTAAAGTGTCATCAACTTTGAAAGATTGTTTCATGTTTGTATTTAACGTGAACGAAGTAAGTTTTTTTTACGTTTGAAGCGACTGAGGGTGGCGTTATGAAAATAGCGACGTTTCACTTACGGAGTAGCGCGTATAGCTTGTCAATGCCCTTGGGGTTGACAAGAATATGTTTTCCCGTGAAAATGATAAATATATCTACGAATGATGGGAGAATATCATATCTAGGCATAACTTGCCTGCTTACAAAGTCCTAATCTCAGAGATACTTCATTGCTGTCTTATCTTCTGCCTTTGTTTTGGAATACAAATATAATTGTTCATGGCTTATTTTTATTCACATCCAATCGTCCCATTTACTGTATTATTTCTGCACAACTGGAAGTTGCTGGGGGTATGACCCAGGTTTTTTTTTCTAGAAATGATACCTAAATATGACATTAGCAATGACAACATTCTCTTTAGTGTTTTTACTTTACTTAACACTGGCAATGCAAAATGAAATTTTCAAAACAAAGTAGTAAGTTTATTTTGTGGCCTGTAATCAGTTTCCTTATTGATTACTTGTAACAATGCTGATATATCATATCAATTTTCTTTTATATCTCTCCTTAAGTACAACAGATCAGATTGCACAATCTTATGAAGTAATGTGAATGTCTATCCATACAGCGAGATGGTGCAATGGCAATGTAAAGGTACATGTAAAATGACAGGTACTGAGTGATTATTCCTCCATGATTCAATAACAAATGATAAAAGAATATAGAAATCAAAGAAGCATCCGATTGTTGACTGATCATTATCCTCATACGCCCAGTCAAACCTAAATGAAATGAATGGGAGATAAATATCCGCTTTGATTAGTTAGGACTATTTAACGACCACTACTGATGAAGTTAATCAGCAGTTCATTTAGTGAATCATTGTACAAAAAAATGTATGTACAAACAGGGAAACTTATCGACAATAGAATATACAAAATGTTGAAAGCAATCGCGATTCTGATATTCTCATGACAACTGCTTTTGATTGAGCAGTTTTCCTTTGTAAGTAAAATGTTCATTTGCAAAGCATACACTTTCGGATCAAACGGTGTGTTTTCTCTTGTATGGAGTCTGATTCATTGATTGGAAAAGTAACACTGCAGAACAAAAAAAAAATGGATTGGAAAGGTAGTATAAAGCATAATTCCATTTGTCCGTTGTGTAGCCCTGATCTGTCAGTTATTAATTAAATCTTTAGATCCGTGTGTCTCAATTTTACATTAAATCAATATATAAGAACGTATTGTCCAACGATATAAACAGATTCATGTAACATCAAAGGCTATAGTGGACAATATACAAAATGTACTAAATTATTTTAGGATGGCTTTCCCAAGGGATTATATATGAGCCACGTTATGAACAGAATCTTTACTTAATAAACTAAAACCGTCAATTATTGTTTAACATCCCACTCATGGATCTTTCATTTATATGGTAATATGGCGATGGACGGCTTCAAGGCTTGAACCATGCTGGGCATTTAAGGACATATAGCAGTAAAGGATCTGTAACATACTGGGATATATTGTGACAGAGGGTCTTTCATTGTTAAACCGACTCGTCTGAGGGATAGGAAAAGTCATTCAATCTTTCAGTAACTGGAAGTTTTGGATTGAAATTTAACACCCTGACCATGTTTTGACATTAATATAAGCAGAACGGTTTCTCCATGGATCTTTTTAAAACAAGATAAAGAAGAAAAATTATCAGGTCGGTCTTTTGCCACGTTCATTGGCATTTCCAATCTCAATGATTGCACATATTTTTAACAAGAAAACATACTTTTCTGTTGTATGCTGTTATTTGATGGATAATTACCTTATATGGCATTTTGTGGTTAATGGTGATTGGTTACTTGGCATGGTATGATCCTATCTGAAACATTAATTCATTAGGGGATCACTTAATAGTAATCATTACTGCAAAATTAAGATATATGGGCTTTTGATTTAATTAACCAAACTACTTCTATAATCACTCTCTTGATGCCCAGAGTATGACGCCTTCATCGCATCAAAAGTAGGCCTACATGTAAAGAACAAGGACATGCACAGACTCTCATAAATGGAGCTTTCCCCCAAAAGGAAATGTAATCTGGTCTACTAGAAATTAGTAATTGGAAATTTTCTTCAGGAATAGCTTATTCTCATGGAAAAACAGCGACTAAATCCAAAAAGATACACATAAAGATAATGAAAATTAGTACAACTTGTATAGAAATTAACAAAAAGGTCAAAGTTCAATGTCAAAGTTACAAGGTCAAACCTTGATATCATTGTAAGGTTTAGTTCTAAGACACAGAGAAGTCTTATATCAGAGCTGTAAACTGTTCTTAAGTGTGTAAAATATACAAAAAATTACAGACAGATGGACAGACCAAACACATCATGTTCTATAATCTTCCATACAGAAGACATAACGACAAACATTGCCAACCAATTAGATGAATTGATACCAGAGCATAATTCTGACCTTTTTATCAGGAATCACTCGCTTTTTATCTGTCAACAATCACCATAACTCTAATTTGTCAGTAATAGCGTTTAATATCACTGCACATTGTCCTTCTGTCTTATACCTAGTAATTACTCCATCAGCAACCCTAGAGAAACTGTCATTAAATTCAGCCATATCAATTCCTGACCGAGTTAACAACAACTTTGGTTCCAAGGTCACTGGCATTCATTCTCAATTTGAGTGAACACAGCCAAGATACTCGTATCATTCTTGGTACCATCTGCACCAATCACATACCCTATACAGTAAGATCTATTTATAACGTTTTCCTTGGGATTCAATTAATATAAAGTTATATCCAGAAAATGTTGTAAGCAAATTGATAAAAATTGGTGACTTCTCATTAGAAGGGAGGAATGCTAGTATAATGGAGGTTACTTCTTTAATTTTGTATATACAACATCTTTAAGTAGATCTTCACCTCTAAAAATACATCACGCTTTATTCTCTCATGATCAGTTATTTGTTAGGGTTAGTCGTACAAATGTTCACGTGAAGTGTTTGTGTTCTTAACATGTGTTGACACCTTTAAAACCAGGTAAAAACGTAAAAGAAGACACCATTTATTACACTGTTACCTAAATTTTAATACATTATAAACGAAATATGTTATATCAAGAAACGTTTTATCTGTAGAATTTAACATGGGTGTATATGGGCGTTTTTTCGGATTGAACATGAAAACGTTGTATGCAGAAAAACGTTATAAACAGATTTTACCGTAAATATTTATATATACAGTTGAATCTCAAAAACTCGAAGTGCTCGGGACCGCTGATAAACTTTGAGTTTCGAGACTTCGAGTTTTCAAAAATGAGATTTCTCTCCAGCTTATCGCTATTCTGCCGCCCAAACCCTCTAATTCACTCCCTTTCCTGGACAAAGTTTTCTCATCACTCATTATTTTGGTAAATATTCTGTAATATTTTACCAATGTCGTCACCTTTAATTACTAAATAAACACATAGTAATTACAATGTCTGCCAAAAATTCGCATTTCAACGGATTGTTATGATATTTTACAGGTATTTTAAGCTTTGGATTGTGAAATTTATTCAAAGATCGAAAATTTCGCCATCGGCGTTTGAAAGATCGAGACTAAATGTGCTTCATTTATTAAGGAAAAAAATCGGGACTGTCTTTTTACTTCGAGAAATCGAGAACTTTGAGAGATCGACGTTCGAGTTTTCAAGATTCGACTGTGTATATATATATATATATATATATATATATATATATATATATATATCTGAAGTCCAGATATGGGGGAAATATCAAATAACCTTGATTGCAATCTCAATTTATCACACTTGTCGGATTTGTCTGCTTCCATCTTGCTGTCAGTATCACCAAGCATGATCTAATATTAACTGCTTTGACATTTAAGTTATCAAAACATATGTAATGTACCACATTCTTTTGTATATTTACATATTTTTTTTCTTATTCCTCTTTGCATAACCTTTCAATCATAAATTTGCATTTCGGTTTAGTCATATTTAACTAGATACAGAGGCATTTCCTCGTTTGATATTCATCTCTTCAAACATAGAATACAAAGGACAGACTTTTCTAGTTGTATGTACATGTGATTTATGGAGAATCGTAATTGATTCGTTGGTGATGGGTCTCCAATGTTTAATGTCCAACTAAAGAATCTATCACTCTGTTGGTAGTCTCACTGAATGCAGTTGAGGGCTTTAAATTTTGACAACTGCTCAACACAGAGCCATTGAGCAGTGCGAGATCTTTATAAGCCTACATCTACTGTGACATGTGACCTCAGCTAAAGGACAAGATACACTAGGTACAATCCCTGCTGAGACATGACTCCTGGACCATCGGATTTAAAGTGGAGCTCTATGGAGCCAAGACCATTGCTCACTGTTTTTGTAAAAATAAAATAGATGTGCTATACATGTATTAGGTTATTTTAAGTTTTTTATTCTGTCTGTATAAGTGGATGGCTTTCTCTCTCTCAGCGTCCAATTTCACTTGTTGTGCCATTGACATATTTTTCCTCTTTAATGTTTGACCCAACTCTCGTTTACCAGTGCCTCCAACATTAGCTGGACTCGAGTCAGCATTACCAGCTATAATTTCTTTTAAAAGAAGAGATTTTCTGCCAGGCTGAAAGAAAATGAAAAAGAAATAGTGAGTGATTTCATTATCATCCTTTATAATTTGCTCTCATTATTGTTATTATCAATTTCTTAATAATGTATTAAACAATACAATGCTTATAATGGTATAGCAGTTGATTCCCTCTTGAATAATTCTTATCATGAAATGGGCAATTCAAGTAAAAGGTGTGTGCACTGCTACTAGACTTTTTTTTTACAAAGTCAGTAGTGTTTGCTTGGTATGTATTGTTTTAAGATTTGCCATAGTATCAGAGGTCATATTAGCCCTTACTCACTCATGTGGAATCCTTGGGTGAAATCATCCCATCCAAGCTTGTTAAAAACATCATTCATGAATTCAACATGCTTGTCTGAGATTGGTGGCCTTTTTGTCTATGTAATCCCACCTTTGCACTGATCATTTATTCAGAAGTGGTCTCTATTTTTATGGTAAGGTTTTATATTCATCATATATTTTGTACAAAAGAATGTTTATTTTCATCTGAATAAATGATCCTAAACACATATATTTGTTTTTGTGTTTTTTGCAAACAAGCTCAGATTCCACTTGGACGGTTACTCAGTATCAAATGATCTGTCTATTATAAAGAGAAATTCTTGTGCATTTTACGATGATGAAGTGAAATAGGCAAGTTGTAGTTCAGAATATTACGTTAGTTTCAAGATCAATTTTGTTTTACAGTTAAAATCTAAAAAAAAAAATGCTTTTAGAAAAGACAATATTGAGCATGTATTAGCATCACATGCATGGAGGAATGTCATCTGTGTTCTGCGGTCTGAGAATTTAGTAAGAATAAAACACTGACTTAATTTTCTTTATTAACACATAACCTGAAATAAGTTTCTTTAGCTCACTTCAGCAAGTGTGAGGGAGCATATACAATGCTTTGCTAATCTAATTCTGCGCCCTTAATCACACTTATCTCGATTATGTCGTCTAAAAATGAAAGTTGACAATAAATCTGTGTCCAAGGGTAAGAATTATCATTTACACTTCAGATTGATGAGAATTTCTCAAATTGTAAGTAATCATTCTTTAACCTGCTACGGAAATCAGAAAGACACCATAGTTTATAAGGATGGACATGAGGTCAGCTAATTCTGTGCATCGTTCAAAATTTAGTCTATGTCTTTCGTAACTTAGCATGTAAACTTCAAACATGGTCCATGTATTTAGGTCACAAGTCAATGCTGCCGCTGGTATTACAGTATATTTGATTAAATATATTTTAAAAAGTGAGTTATGTTATGTTAAATTATACAACGTCTCTCGAATTACGACTTAATATTTTATATACCTGCAGAATAAGCCGACGCGCAGAATAGGCCAACATGACAGTACATGCACTATCACCACTTTGTTGACACCTCTTTCCATCAGGTATCTGTGTCAACACTAGTGGAGTTTTTTTAGCTATAAAAGTCAGAAGGACCAAATTTACAAATAAGAAGCACATACATGTATTAAGATGGAACATAGTTTTCAATGCAGCCTATGACTCATATTTTCTGCCTAAAAGGACATGTTGGGGAGACTATTAATCAATTTTAGAGAAATCACATGGAGGTTATCAAGTAATTATCTAACAATGGCTGTTACTTCATCTTTCATGAATATAAGATGATTAATTCATTCCTTACTTATTCAAATGAAATTAGCAGATGTGAAGGTATAACAGGGGATACTTACTCCTCCTCAGCACCTGATCCCACCCATGGCATGCCAGAGATCCGTAATTGTCCCATATACACAGGAGTTGTATGTGCTTATCAGGAAAAATAGTGTGTTGCTATCTCTTATTTTTGTTACTAAATGTTCTTTTCCAGCATTTATGTAACATAAGTCTTACCCTTTGAATTTTATTTTCTTTTGGAGCTTTCCTGGGTTTAGCTGTCAGTGCCGGTGGAGCATCCACAACTTCACCAAATCTTACCTCGTCTGTCAGATGAACAGAAAATACAACTTAAACAAACAGTATCAACAAGCAACTTATCATACTTGATAATTTAAAAACAAAAATAAAAATTAAAAATGTTGCCAAGTTCTTCATTTGGAGATGACACATTTAAATGATCTAATAAATCATAATCTGTTGTAGAATTAATATTATCAAGAACATGTTGTAAGCACTACTAAACCATAAACAATGTGTTAGTACCTGTCAAAAAGCATTTGCAATACATGTGGAGGAATCAAAGTTTTGTACTTAAGAGTGCCTGAAAATGTCGCAGAATACGTCGGTTTTGAGATACTTTCCCTTTGTACAACTCTTCAGTGTGAAGACGCGATTAGCTGGCGAAGTATGCAGTAGGATGGGACTGTTCTCGTTTGATTACTACGCATGTATCTGCATATCAGTATTGTTATTAAGATATACCACATTTCAACGTT
>JACSZP010001994.1:0-24606 GCA_016161895.1 Pinna nobilis
CTTTTATCTGCATCTATAAAACGTTTGATCTAGGACCCTGTAAACTTGTTTACTGAAGTTGATTCTTTGACTTTTCTTTTGAAAATCGGTTAATCGCATAGTTCGGTTAATTGCATAATTTTTTCTGACAAATAGGCTATGCAATTAAGCGGAATCTACTGTACTTTGATATACAGTCTAACCTGTTTTAAGAGACTGTCCAAAAGAAAGATGAAATAATGATCTAATTTTACAGGTGGTCTCTTTAATCCAACGGATTTATATGAGGAAAACTTTTTTGGAAGCGTACATTTAGGCCACATAAGATCGGAAACTGCACAGGACTTTTATACATATTGGAGATTAGCAAATCCATACGATTGTAATGTTTAAAAAAATATATTTCAAAATGATACCAATAGTAGGCTGTCTTTTGCATGTCATGACTGTAGTCACTTTTTCATATCACCTGCATACTGAGAAATCCACAAATTTTGACATTAATTGTGTCTCAAAGACATACTTCTTTACTTCATTTCAAGTTCTTGTTGCAGATGTTTGTTATGTATACTGGGTAGAGGTGTTAAAATATGTGAACTTTTGCCAAAAAGAAATCACAAAAGTGAGTTACTTCAGACATTTTTGAGTGAATGGATTTCTCCTTACAGAACTGACCAGAAGAAGAAGCAATTTGTTGGTGCTATATGTGGCCTTGGGGTAGATGGACTCAGTGACCAGCCAGCCTTACCTGATCATGACATTGAGGTCTCCTTTGACACAAGAATAGATCTAGAAGACATCCACAGGGTAATGCAAAGGGGAAAATATCTCCATATCATTTATTTGCCTTTTGCTTTTCTGTTGTAACTCTACTACTCTAACTCTGAACTCCAAGTAATTTATTGTGAAAAAAGAAGCTTTTTAAGTTACTGCACATGTAATTAAGTTTAGCAAGCTTGGTGACTGGTTTCCAGCCCTGTGCATTAAATAATTATAGTCAAATTGGACTGCTGGGTGACTGGTTTCTAGACCTTTATATTAGACAAGCAAAACTGCTACAACCTGGATGACTGTATCTTTAATATTGACAAAAAATAACAATATTTGTTTCATGCTTCTGTAGATCAATGGGGTACGCTTGGCAATAAACATAGCTGTCGGCAGCAAGATGACAGTGTCCTCATGGGCTGGAGATGCCATATTTAAGATACAAGAGAATGCCAGGAGGAAGCTGATAGGGTGAGTAAAGTTTACAAATTCAAGTTTTAAATATAATGCTCAGTATTTTCAGGAGTATTGATGTACAACTGAACTGGCTGAGCACCATAAAACTTTAGAATTTACTTATATTTGAGAATTTACTCAACTCCAGCTAAAACTGATTTCTGATTGGCTAAGAAGCTACAGTTGAGAAAAATTTCAGACTTTTGTAAAGTGTTAAGTCATAAGTTTTATGGTGCCCAGCCTAAGACTAAACTTTACCCAATTTCTGGGTTTCTATATTGAACAAACTGCAGGTAGAAGTTCTATTCATGTGTTTAAACTAGGATTACTTAACTTGCACATATAATACACTTACGTGTAGAAAGATAAAGTGTGGATTTAGATACAGTCGATGACACATGTGTCCTGCTTAAGTTGACGTATTAAGAAGACTTGTAAAATCAATATCAGGAAAAACCCACCGAGTAGAATCTTTGTAATCTTTATTTGTTCCATGTTTGATCATTTGTTTTTAAGATGAATTCAAAATGATGTGTAGGATGATAATTTAGTCGATTGTCTTAGAATAGGAAATGAGTCTTCCTAGATGGTCCAAACTGTCTATAGGTTGAGATGCCCTTATTCTTCCAAATAAAAAGATTTGTGTCAACAATAAACATGATTTTGGTGAGTTTTAGATTACAAATTATTTTTTAACAGGCTAATACAGAAAAGAAGAATGCCCATCGAGCCATACAACTATGAGCGGCCCTACAGGTGGAATCAGGTCAGTTACAACATGTTTTTCAAATGTGTAGTAGAGAAATATACTTTTCCACACAGTTTCCACTTAGTCAGCGACCAAGGCTACATGAAAACTTCAAACTAGGTATTAATTCTGCATATAACTAGGTATTAGTATTGCATTAAGAAAGTCAAATTTGAAGCAGCAGACGAATTAGTCAATCAGATTAATTGGAATGAGAAATGCACATGCATCCGCAGCTTCAATATTGACCTCCTGAGCAAGTCAAATTAATTGGTTGGTTGGTTGTAATGTTGTTTAACGTCCCACTTAAGAATCTTTCACTTATATGGAGACGTCACCATGTGCCAGTGAAAAGCAACAAACTTTGCTCGGTACATTGGACTGTAGAGCAGGGAGGGTTTTTAAATGTGTCAACACCTATTGTGATGTGGGACCTAAGTTTTTCTGTCTCATCGGAAAGACAGGGACAGCCAACCGCAGCGTGGCTCTGTCAAGTTTGTAGTAAGTAAAATCAGCTCCATGCAGCCTGACATTGGGATGAAACGACATTAGGTGAATGGTTATTGGGATAAGGAAAGGTCCATAATGAGAGCAACCATGGACTTATTAATGGGCATTAATTCAGCCTACATTGTTCTACGAGTTGTCCCACATAATCAGTAAAATTATTCGTCATTTCCTAGTGAGAAATTCACTACCCTGAATGTCAAATTAACTTATATCATATCAAGGCTTCTTTGAAAGTGATTTTGTACATCAAGGTAAACTTCACTGTACGGACTTCTGTATTGTAACTACTATCAACAGGTGGATCCAGAGGATATTATACCCCACGGATTGGACGGTGCCCTGGGCGAGGAGCCTGTTCTACTGAACTTCCATCAGGCCATATCCCTGGTCGAAGATGAATGCTTTCAAGACGAAGACGACGAGGGAGTTTCTGAAATGCGAAGACATGCAGAGTGGTTAAAGCAAGCTGCCAAAGAGTAAGATTATGTTGTCTTTATAATGCCATCAATAATTTTGATTTTTACGTTAGTGTTATCCAGGAATAGCTGTTGTTGTTGCCATATCTTAAGCATATTTTGACCTAGAAGGAATAGGTTTAGAGGTTCCTTCTGTTGAAATTTGTCATGACCTTGACTTTAAAGAGAAGTCACTGGATGGATAGAGTGATAGTCTTGTACACACTAGACTGCTGTCAATGAGGAACCGTAAAAGCTCACTTAAGTTAAAAACAGAAAAGAAAAGTTATAAAGTAAGTAATAGTTGTAACCGTGTCATCACCTTAATTTGAATTTTGGAGGTGGATCAAAGAAGTTATGAGGGGTGAAGATTGGGTTTACATGTGTTCTATAGGAACCTATGAATAATTTTTGATATTTCATTATAACTTGAATTAGAAAAGTTTAAAAGAATTTAGTAATATATTTACTTGTTGAAATTCAGAGGGGGGTCAAACTAATAATTTGGGGGTGGACTGTAATAATAGGGGATTGACTGTCAGAGTCAACAATTTTGTTTAATTCTGTCACGGCCCCGCAATCCGGCCATACTGCCTTTAGCGGTTTCTTGCTAAGATAATAGAAATAGGAAGTTTCATGGGTATGTGCATACAACATCCCCACTTTATCATAAAGCTGATCTTGAATGATTAAAAAAAGAAAACCTATTTTTCTTATGGTGTAGGCAGGTAAGTTTAGATGTGGATAAAAGTTGTATTAGAATAATGGTCATTTACACTGAAAATAGCAGGTTCCTAGAATCCACAGATTTACAGTTGAATAGGATAGATATTAGTTAATATGGCATTATTATCATTATCATTTCAGTTTTTCAAAGAGAGACCCCATCTTTTGTGAGCTCTGTAACAAAACTTGCCAAACGCCGCAGCTCCTCAGTCTTCACTTGGAGACCAGGCAGCACAAGGAAAAGGAGGACAAGCTCTACACATGAGGTCAGGGACAAAGGTCAAGGTCAAAGGCATGACCTCATCCTAAAGGAAACCCCACCAGGAACTCTTGGCCTTACAACAAGATCTAAGAACTTAGTTGCTAAGGGAAAGTTTTCATAAATGGAAAGCTTGTTTAGGAGTCGTTCTGCTTTGGTGAAGTTGAGAAATGTCTGGGAGGAGTTGTGCTTATAAACTATACAGTGAGACCTGGATTCTAAGACCACAGTCATAAAAGACTATCAACCTTATCCCTTTCAATCCTAAGCATTGAAATGGTATGCACTTTTCCATTGTTACAGACCAGTCTATTACGGTCTGTTGTGTTGAAAAGGTTAAGATACCACTGTATTGAAATAACATCTGTCTCAAAGAAAAAAGAGAATGAAAATGTTTTTAAAAATGATCATATTTTTGTGGCAGGTTGTTCTGTCCAGACTGGTTCTATTGTACTGGAGATAATTTCAGAACAGATTAATAGACAAAGCTCGAAGGAGAGAACTATAACTTCTTGTTTCAGGTCTATTTGTTGAATAATTTTCTTGACCTAATGAGACTGGGATTGGAATGAAAGTTACTTTTTTAGTGCATTGGAGATTTTGTTCTGAAATCTTTTGAGGAATGAATCCACTTGCAGTATAGATATACTGGATTTATCTAGGTTTTTCTTACATAGACATTTTGTTCTCTGTTCAAGAATTTTGAAAATTGTTAAGACTTCGCTATATAGTATTTTTTTGTTTGTTTTTTTTTCAGTTTTGTCCACAACATAAGATTGTTATCATTTCTCGTATAGATTATGGTTGTAACATGTCCATAAGGATACACATTATTTTGTAGAAGGTAACAGGTAACAGATGAGAAAGTATATATATAAGAGTATACGATGGGTAGTTATGATTGATACAGAGTTGTAACAGACTAAATAAAGTGCTCAAATTCCAGCTTGTTTCTTGAAAAGTGCTTTAGTTTGATATTCACCTTGAAAATTACTTGCCGGTAGATACTGCCATGAGTTAAAGATTACTAGAAAAGGCTCGCCACCTTCTAAAAAAGGTTGATCAAATTTTGAACCATAGGGACAGGGCACTCACTTTTTTTCTGGACTGTATTTTTCTCATCAATTGACTACTTTTCTGGACCATATTTTCCTCATTAATGGACTTTTTTTTCTTGTATGTATTTTTCTCATCAAAGGACTATCATTCAGGACCATATTTTGTCTCATCAGCAGACTGGTTAAAATCCTCAATGGGGAAAAAAAAGATGTTTGAATTTGAAACCATAGCAACACAACTGCTTATTGTGCAGAATATTGTACCAAACAAGACCACACTGATATCACCAACACTTAATGCTATACTTGTGCCAAAAAAGTGACGGGGGTGTCTAAGTCTACCCCTGTCTTTCCATCTGAAATGTTACTTTTGACTTCAATTTTTTTTCTTACCATACAACATAGAACATGTCCATAGACAAGGGCATGTTTGTGTCTCATTTCTACTTTTTGTTTTTACATTGACAAGAAATGTACATTGTAGGATATTTGAAATGATTTGAATTTTGTTACAAGAGTTTGAATTAAGATATATTTTAATAAATCATGTTTAAATTTTCGAGTGTCTTTTTATTATCACTTGAAATCAAATGGTCAGAAATTCACCATTTCAAGTTAGTTTGTTGTTGTTTGGTTGTATTGTTGTTTAATGTCCCACACAAGAATCTTTCACTTGTATGGAGATGTCATAGTGTGCCGGTGAAGGGCAAGAAATTTTGCCTATGCTCGGCACTTATGGTCATAGAGCAGGGAGAATTCTTTAACATTTTGATACCTACTGTGACACAGGACCTTGTTTGATACTGTCTCATTCAAAAGACTGGGACAGCCATTCGCAGCATGGCTTGGATTCAGACCCTTGATGACAATCAGGGCCCAGTTGTTCAACTATTGGTTAAATTTAACCGAGGTTCAAACATATCGAGACTTGTAGAAATAATGCAACAAAGCCTCACAGTTAAGAAAAATTTACCAAATTTGATAGATTGTCCAACCAAAGTTTCAACTCAACCTTAATCATGAAATTGATTAATAATAGACTTTATTTCTAAGTTTCATTTCAAACCTTGGTTAAATTTAAATGAGGGTTAAAATTTAACCAGCTGATGAACAACTGCCCCCAGAAGGAGAACATGCTAACCACCGCGCCACATCAGCCCCACTATTTCAGGAGTGAAAGTAGGATGAGCATTGTTTCATGCCATTCTTGTTCTTCTATATTAGTGATACCATGCTGATGCAGATTTAGTAGTGCTGGCCAATGCTTAAGACTATATTCTATACATTGATCTTTGATGTGCCAAGTCGAATATTGACATGTGTTTTTTGTGTTTTCTCATTCAAAGGACAGAAAAAGTAGTTATGTTCCTGCTGTAGCTTGAACCCGGGGCCATTTGTGGAAAACTCTCTACCTGGGTGTATTTTGATATAATTAAAATATGCATGTCCAGAAGACAATAACTCCAAAATAAAAATGAACTTCAAAACATCCTTTGAAATTTGCATGTGATATTTTAGTGTGAAAAAGTTCAATGAAATTGATTCATCAGCATGAGGACATGCAGGAACTAGAGAGGTCTGGAACTCCTTGGAATTGGCAAAGTATATACCATCACTGGTCAAAGATGATAGGATGCTTATTTTAACAGGGTTTGGTTTTTCCTTGCCATAAGATCAACCCCCCACCCCCGAAAAAAGTTCTGGATCCGCACATGGAGGAGCTGTGGTGACAAGGTTACTTCTACAGTCAGACGGACATCTTGATATCAACTGCTAAAATTCATTGCAGCGTAACCATTAGTAAAACTCGATGTACAATGGACTAAGCTGTCGGAATAAAGTTGAAAATATCCGTCGAGTTTTGATGAAAGTTAGTATTCAGAGATTGACATGTTTCATTGCAGTTTCAATTAATTAAGCTTCAAGTAAAATATATTGATGTAAGGTGCCTGAAATGCATCCATAAGCGGCACGTTCTTGTAAAAGGTCCTTGCATTGATCTTAAGGTTTTAAAAATATTTCAATTTTCATATATGTCCAGTTGTAGTCTTCTCACTTCAATATCATCTTCTACTCTTTCTTGCATTACTACATGTATCATGCGCGGATCCAGGACTTTTTTTTCAGGGGCTCTATATTTTCCAGGGGGGGTCCAACTTGTAAAAAGGAAAACCTATTCCTGTAAAAATGAGAATATAAGCATAATTGACCAATATTGGTATATATTTTGTACATTCCAGGGGGGGGGTCCGGACCCTCTCAACCCCCTCTTTAGATCCACGCATATGTATACACCCTTTTTCGGAGAGAGAGAAGAGAATTCTTCACGATTTACAGTGAAATCGGTCACTCAAGGGACATGCAACACAGTTTCAGTGTCACTGTGGGCCTACAAAATCAATATATTAGGAGGAATGCTTTGGCCAGGCCGCTTGATCAGTCACCAATACCGGTGAAGTCAACAAATTTGGCAAGTGTTCGACACAGATCTATGCCCATTGATAAGTGAGAGTTCTACATTGAGGTGACACGGGACTTTGTTTTTAGCTAGTCTGAGCCAAAGGTTCAGGTGAGCTATAGTCATAGCGCACAACCCTTCGTTAGTCCGTCTCTGTCCTCCGTAAATTCACATTTTCCTACTTCTTCAGAACCACTGTAGGGATTTTGATGAAACTTGACAGGGTTCAAGTACTTATGGTTCCCTACAAGCTGTTGCTGCTGTTTTTCGGGTGGATCCACCCACATGTGGAAAAGGGGCGAGGTCAAATAGGTCCAGATGGGTACCCTCCTTTGAGAAACTTCTTCAGAGGGGCTGCATATAATGAAAAAAAAAACTAAATACATCTGAGTGTTCTAGAGGAATGTGTGAAGAACTGTTATTGTTTTTATTCCATTTGGAAATCAAAATTTTGACGCGTTTTTTACTTTTTATTTTATCTTATTTACTTATTTTTTTATATTTTATTTTATTTTTTTTATTTTGTCATTTTCGGATATTTCCAACTAATGTATTTGATCACTTCTTATGTTTACATTGCTCAGGTGTGCGATATAGGCCCATTTGGGCCTCTTCTTTACAATCTCTTCGAAAGGACAAGAAATGAAAAAACAGAAATTTAAAAAAGCTTTTTGTGTGATCAAGAGTAAATAACGCAAATTTCATATTGAAAAATCGTGTTTATTTCACAATAAATCTAGATCCAACATTTTAATTTTCAGTTTATCGGCTTCCGTTAACTTGACTTCCAGAGGCATGACATCGTCCTCCCAGGTTTTTCCTGCAGAATTTCTCATCGGCGGGCACAAGTCGCTGGGTGTGTAGCAGGTCTCATTTCTGTCAGGTTTCAATACACTTTGCTCCCAGGGCGATCTTTTCGGTTTTTGACCAGATGTGGTTCGATTGATTTCACCCGTAAGGGGTACAAGACGTGACGTCATCTGACGTTTTGGGGTATCATACGTTAAGGTGTATTGGGTGCCGCCGGGTCGTTCCTTGATCATCCCGACTTGCCTCAAGTCTCCCAACGCTCTCTCTGCCTCCGTCTTTTGACAAATGATCCCCTGTTGCCCGAGTTGGTCCAGAATATTCGATTGCCCGGGCTTCTTCATGGACACTGGGTTCAAACCATTTTGATCCTGTGTCTTTTTTTCTTGTGAATTTAGTAAAGGTTTGTCTCTATTCGGGAACAAACCTTGAAATGGGTCCATTTTCTGACGTTTCAAAATGTCCGCATTATTCATGGTACTGAAGCCTTGTTCATTTTTGTTATCTGATGTAGACCTATACTTTGTCCTCTCATCTAGAGAATCGTCGCCGTTAGGTCCACAATCTTCATTTACTTCCGCCTCCTGGACGGGGGAAGGCGTATCATCTTCAACATACCTATACTGTTCTATATACAGATCATCGTCTGATTCAGCAGAATGAACCGAAATGTCCGTTTTGCTTACCACTGTTTTTTGACCACTCGTTTTATTACTCGTCTTTTCTTTTTTGTATGCCTTCGTTCGTTTCTCCGAAATTTTGGCAGTGGTCCAAGAATTTTTTCGTACTACATGTGGTTTGGATGAGTTTGTATCGCTCCTCTTTTTGCTCCCGATTGCTTTGCGTGTTATGTCGTTAATTTTTGTTGCAGACCCCGATAGCGACGACGAGGAGTTGTCCTCTTCACTGGATATTGAACCAATACTTAACACGTGGATGACGTTGGCACTAGAACAAGACTTATTTACTAAGTCTGATTTCGACTTACTACTGTTTCTACTGGCGGTAACACCCATCTCTTTCTAATTATGTCCCTACGTCTGTGCATACTATAACAAATAATCAAGAATGAATCTATGAGCATGAACGGCCGACATCTTGTTGACGGTCGGTTACCGATGACGTTGTTGAATTGGTGACGTCATAATACGCATGTGTCACTAATTATCCATCATCGACAGAGTCATAGCGACGCGTGGGTTTAGCCTCTGTTTCATGGTTACTATTACAGTTGGGCGTTTCTAAGAAATGTCTGTTCCACAGAGATGGGAGGGTCAATATCGAGGAAACGAACATTAATCAAAGTGAGGAGTGTAGAATCTCTAGAAAATGTTACAGATGACAACTCCGTGGTAAGAGTACCGCCGGCAGAGCCAAAAGATACAGACAAGCCAAAAGTCGCATCTCCCGTTCCATCCCAGAATACCTTAAATGGAAAGGACGATTCATCGGAAATGCCGGTAGTCTGTAGGCCGACCCTCCCTCGAACGGACCGTTTTAAAAATGGTCACTCTGGCCGGCTGGAAACAAGGTTTGTCCATACATCTGATTTTCCTTACACCAGTGCAAAACTGATACACCCACTTCGTCGCCAACGGCAGTTGCAAAAGGAAGCGGAACGGAAAGCCGCTGCCCGCCATAATTTGCAAAGCGAAACGTCTGGCACTCTAGGTATCAATTCTAAACCTCCAGACAGTTGTCAGTCCATCAACAGTAGATACCGCCAACGACTGAATGTGTATGGTCAAGATCCAGAATTCGTATCCCGACAGAATGGTCTAAACAATGACCAATATCGGCAGTCACAGAGAGCTCAAGCGACCAACGGCGTATTGCCAAGGCAGGATGGAAATTCTGCATGCGGGGTTGGGCGGGAAATTAACGTCCACCGAAACACAGGTACAAGGCGATATACCGACAATTTCCACAACGCAGGCGAGAGAAACATAAGAAATAATCTTGACAGACTCGATTTGGAAGCTCCTTTCTTTTCAGATACAGAGTCAAGGATTCTTCAAGATTTACAATGGATTCGGTCCCCTCAAAGGGATAGCATGTTTTCACGGGGTCAAAGTCCACATCCGACAATTAGGAGGAGAATGTACGATCTCAATAAAGCAGACAGAAATTCTGCCGTACTTCTGCAACAAGTTCGTGGAATGGAGGACATCAGAGATTTTCTGCAGCGGTCAAACCGAGCATGGATACAAAGGTATCATCCAAACCTTGACCGCCTGGACGAAGAGTGGCCGTAGAAATTTCATCTTGTAAGATATTTTCTTTATGAAACTGTAGGGGTGAAATAGAACAACACATTTGAAGAGGGATGGGAACTCATATAGAATAATTCCTTTATGAAACATAAAAATGGTGAAGTACATGTACTATAAAATGATATTTGCCATGTGCAGATTCAGGATTTTTCCAGGGGGGGGGGGGGGGNNTCTATGGAGGAGAAATTTTCCAGGGAATGGGTGGGGTTGGATTGGTGTCATTGAACCTATGTTAAGAATAAAACAACCTTTCAAAGTAAGCGTCATTAACTAGTGGTGGTACATGTATATAAACTTTGCCAATTTCACGGGGGTGGGGGTCTGGACCCATTTAATCTCCCTCTAGATCTGGGCAGGTTTCCCATGCATATAGAATATACATGTAGTAGGAACATTTGGGGTAATTCAAAGAATAAAGTTGTGCTTATGACACATTTAAGTTTTTTTTATTGTAAATTTCTATGTTTAATTATACCAGATATTATCTTAAGTATATATGTTCATATCTGTGGATAAATTTTTCTCTGCTTGATAGAGGTACCAGACCAAGAAGGCTGGTGATCTCTTACTAAGTATATTTGTAACCGGTTCTCTCCTCTACCAATATAAAATGGCTGCCACCATATGACTGTGTGGCAAGGGCTTTAACCCTTTCAACACCACAGACCGATTTAGACTGGTCCAGACAATGGAATAGAGCATACCATTCTGATACTTGGGGTTGAAAGGGTTAAGTAGTCACTTCAAACGTTAAATCATGTCAAATCAAAATAAGACTGAAAAATTGTTGAGTGTGACATAAAGCAAATCAAAAGTTAGACTAACTAGTCATATGACATAGTCTGATGATGAAAACAGCTCCCTTACCCTCATAAAGCTATGAAAAAGTTAAAAAAAAGTTACATTAAAGCTATCCTCATAAAGTTACTATAAAGCTATTAAAAAGCTATACTTTTGAATTCACTCTGTTCAAAAAGCTACCTTTAAGCTACACTAAAGCTACACAAAAGCAATGGTCCAATTATGCAAGATAGCTAGGACACTGAAATATGCCCTCCATTTAGAAAGAAAAAAAAACCAATGAAAAAAAGATACTATTCATTATCATAGGCAGACTGCATTTTGATGGTCCTTATTGCAAGGCAGTCTCCTGAATGCCTATGACAATTCTTGGCTATTTCAACCTCACTTAGGAGGTCACCTAGCAATAAGGACAATCAAAACACAGTCTGGCTGCTGTGATAATCCTTGGCTATTTCAACCTCACTTAGGAGGTCACCTAGCAATAAGGACAATGAAAACACAGTCTGGCTGTTGTGATAATCCTTGGCTATTTCAACCTCACTTAGAGGCCATCTAGCAATAAGGACAATGAAAACACAGTCTGGCTGCTGTGATAATCCTTGGCTATTTCAACCTCACTTGGAGGCCATCTAGCAATAAGGACAACGAAAACACAGTCTGTCTATGACAATTGACTTTTCCAATTATGCAAAAATATTGTCAAGTCTTATGACATCACAAACAAAGCATGGCTGTCAAACATTAAAAATGGCATTGTGACATCACTAAAATCAAAACTTTTTCTGCCAACAGAATTGGTCAATTCTAGGCTATTTCAACCTCACTTAGAACACAGCCTCACCTCCAATGTCTTTCTGACATTGGACTTCAACTGAATCTGATAAAACAAAATCTTGATTTTTTGTATAATATTAACTACTGTGACTGGTTCTAATTCAAAGATTTGTTTAAGTAAAGGGCCTCAGATTTATTTGTTGGTCGTCAATCTGTGCATTCAAGTAGTTATCAAAATACCAATTCAAACACAGGAATAAGATAATTTTTCATGTTTATTATTCATATGTATATACACCAAAGAATATACACAAAGAGATGTTACATGGTTCAACATCAAAATAAGTACATATGTGTATATAATGAAGCACTACAAACACAACACATACAGGTTAGGTGTTCCCATAACTATAATTTCTGTAACAATGCTTTGAATTACTTTGATAGGCTGACGTAATAAACTCTACTTATACAGTCAAGTTTTCATGATAATTTCTTGCTGGAAGTGTTGTTATCTGTCAGTGATTATTATTTTTTACTTGGTATAATCATGATCAGGGTGCCATATAACACATGTTTTGACATAATTTTCTTTTTCTATGCAGAAAAAGAAATAACACCTGAACTCCAGGTATCTACCTTAACAGAATTCATATTAAATTAACCCTTTCAACCCCCTAGTATCAGAATGGTATGCTCTTAGATTTTGTCTTGGACCAGCTCATTTTGGTCTGTGCATGGTGTTGAAAGGATTAATAGGAAACAACTTAATGATGTAGAAAAACTACTATATAATTATTCTGAATTTGTTAAGATATCCCTTATATATAGTCATTCTTGCATATTTGAAAAAAAACTACACTCAACTGAAATTATAAACAAATAAATTATTCTGACTCGCACATGTTTAGCAATGAAAATGGAAGGTGATTATTTTTTGGGTAAGATTCCCAAATCTTGCCGATCATGATGTATCTAACAGACATTACAGAAATATAAACTGAAGCAAGCCCATAAGATATACATTTTGTGGATAGTATAATCTCCAATTTGAAGCAAGTTCATCTTCTTTGTCACACAACAGTAAAACCTACCACACAAGGATACTGTCATTACAAGTCACTTGCCTTGACGGACCACTAACATGAATGGGAGTGAATTAAATAATGCTTTGAAAAAAAAATCCTCTCTTAAAAAAGAACAATTTTCTTCAACAATTACTGTTGCACAAGCATCATTGGATTCTTATTACATGTATATACAAAACAGTGTACCAAATTACCTGCAGAAGGTGAGTTGTCATAACTTAAAATAGGGCGTGTGGTCTTAATCTAAAAATATTTAGAGGAAGGATTTCTTCTCCACGACTCAAAAACAAGACACCAACAGAGACTGAGAGATTGCTAAGTGTGATGTTAAAGAAACAGATATCTCTAAATGGGAGATGAGATAGATTTTCAAGACAGATCTCACTATTTCAAACTGGTTTATTTTGTGATAATTAAGGAGAAAATATATTGCACTGGTCCATGAGTTGACACAAGTTCTAAATAGTTCTCAGTGTCGGTAGTTTCTCATCTTTCTCCGTCTCCGTGCCATCCGTCACACAGCACCAGTCCTGTAGCTTCCCGTTCTGTAAGTAGGTCTCCCTCTGTACAGACTTACTGGGCAGTGTCTCCAGAGCACCAAGTAACGCCCCTGTAAAGATTAAACATATGGTTCCGAGGTGTGTCTTCATGGTATATATTTACAGTCCAACCCTGATATTGTTTAATTAAAAAAAAAGGGGTCTGATTTATCAGGGGCCCTTTTCATAAGGTAAAATCTTTTGTACTTGTAAGAGAGCAAGTGGTCAATTTATCATATTTTGCATATTTTATTATAAAATTGACCAGTTGCAATAAAATTTGATTGGCATGAATTATATAAATCAGAATGAGACAATATTCATAGAATTACATTTATAATTTGTCAAATAAACATAATTAAAACTTAACATTAATACAACTATGAGTGGTTTTTCTAAGATTCTTTGTAAAACTCAGGACCTTATTCATATACTTACCACCGAGCCATCCAGCGTAATTCTCTTTTGCGGGAAGTTTGTGGAATTTGAACAGTTTAAGGGCTAGGTCTTTCTGGTACTTTGGTTTCTTCAGCAAATGATACAACTCCGTACAGACACGATGATGGAATCCCGGCAACATGGCCGTCCCTCCTATGATCACAATGTTCTCTGCTAGTTCTCTTCTCATGTCTACAGGTGACTACAGAGTGAGAAGGAATATATCAAGAAAATCCCAATATATAAAAGACAGAATGTTGAAATAGGTAATGTGCTATACACAAGGAAATAATACTGGTCTCGCAAATCTCACAGAAAATAATAATGGTCTTGTAAATCTCACAGGAAATAATACAGATCTTTTAAATCTCACATAAAATAATACTGGTCTTGTAAATTTCATAGGAAATAATACTGGTCTTGCATATCTTACAGAAAATAATAATGGGCTTGTAAATCTCACAGGAAATAATACAGATCTTTTAAATCTCACAGAAAATAATACTGGTCTTGTAAATTTCATAGGAAATAATACTGGTCTTGTTAACCTCACAGGAAATAATACTGGTCTTGTAAACTTCATAGGAAATAATACTGGTCTTGTTAACCTCACAGGAAATAATACTGGTCTTGTTAACGTCACAAGAAAAATGCTGGTCTTGTAAATCTCACAGGAAACATTCATGCTGAGCTTGTTCATCTCACAGGACAAATGCATTGGACCAATCCTAGAACTTGATGTCTTCCTATCATCCAATTTCTTTCTAATCAGTTTTAAGAGACTGTCAAAGGGAAGATGCAAATATGGTCATATATGATAGTTGGCCACTTAATTCAGGTGATTTATATAGGAAGAATCAGTCAATACAGCATATATATCCTTGAAAATTATTCTTCTTTGTTAGAATTTTTTGTAGTGTTGCATAGCTATTCAACACCTCAT
Source organism: Pinna nobilis (assembly GCA_016161895.1). Taxonomy (NCBI): domain Eukaryota; kingdom Metazoa; phylum Mollusca; class Bivalvia; order Pterioida; family Pinnidae; genus Pinna; species Pinna nobilis. The sequence goes on from JACSZP010001994.1 coordinate 15,084, forward strand.
TCAAGAATCTTTCAACTTATGTTGAGATGTCACTGAATGTCGGTAAAGAGTTTCAAATTTGGCCTATGCTCAGGACTTAGGGCCATTGAGTAGTGAGGGCTCCTTAACCTGTTGACACCTACTGTGAGTTAGAACCTCTGTTAGAAAATCTGTATGCTTGTTTTTTATTCCATACCTTAATTATAGCATCCAGTAGAAGTGTAGTAACAGAGTTTTCCTCATTATCTTGTTCAAACAGCACTTCACAACTGTGTTCCCTACAAAACAAACAAAATAAACATGCATGATCACTGTTTGCATCATCACCAATCATACTGATACGCTTGTAGCTACAGCTGTAAGATTGAAGTACCTATGTAAAAAGCTACGGTAATTAAACAAAGACCACAGGGTGGTCAAAATAGGGGAAATTTGCAGTCACTTATTTAATAAGACTGGGGATTACTTAAAACACAATCTAATATCTGATGATGTAGTTAACAGTGAAAAATCAGATCACAAATGAGCAAAAAAAATAAAAGGTCACCTAGTACAATTGGTCACATAAATATACTGTCATCTTTTACAAACGGGCACAAAAATAAAACTTCATCCTATACAAATGGTCACATAAATAAAAGCTCACCTAGTACAAATGGTCACAAATAAAAGGTCAGCTAGTACAAATGGTCACATACCGTAAATAAAAGGTCACCTGGTACAAATGGTCACATAAATAAATGGTCACCTAGTACAAATGATCACATATATAAAAGGTCACCTAGTACAAATGGTCACATATATAAAAGGTCACCTAGTACAAATGGTCACATAAATAAAAGGTCATCTAGTAAAAATGGTCACATAAATAAAAGGTCACCTAGTACAAATGGTCACATATATAAAAGGTCACCTAGTACAAATGGTCACATATATAAAAGGTCACCTGGTACAAATGGTCACATAAATAAAAGTCATCTTATACAATGTTACATGTATTTCTAATAAAGTAGGTTACGGAATCAGGGGAGATAACAAATGGCCATGTAAAGCAAGGGATAGCTTTACACAGTCTTTCATCTAAAAATGCACCTAAAAAGTATCAGACAAGGTCCCAAATGGACACACAAGACTGGAAGTAACTTAACAAAGGGGGTCAGTAAGACAGATTCCTTTTTCTTTTATTTGTTTTAAATGTTATAAGTCTCTTTTTGTAGCAGCACTTATAGGATTGACACTATTTCTGGAGATGAGTTAGCATAGCTTAATAGAATCTTACATGGGTGTGATGAGTGGACAGGGAAATTTCAACCCGAGTGGTAAGAATCTGTTTGTCCAATCCTCGGGAAACCCTCGGATTTGACATTCAGATTCTTACCACCAGGGTTTAGATTTCCTTTTCCACTAAACACATCCATGTTTGATTCTTTTTCTCTGACACTTCAATGACTAGAATGTATGTTCACACAGAACTTGGTATAAGGTTCAGTCATTCAATTCCTATATGTGACGTCATAGCACGTGCAAGTTGTTTTTCCCTAGAAAGACAGAGTTATCTTTTCATGGGTAAACATTGTCTTTCAGCGCCAGGTGTGGGAGAATAAAACATCAACTTTATTGTATTGTGATAAAACTGCAAAGTAAAATGTGACTGAGAACCCTGTAAGTGATTTTTACTTCTGACTGGTTTGTTGGCCGTACAGTTGTTCAACCTCCCACTCAAGAATTTTTCACTTATATGGAGATGTCACTGTGTGCCGGTGAAGGGTGACAAATGTTGTATATGCTAAGCACTTATGGCCGTAGAGCAGGGAGGGTTCGTTAATGTGCCAACACCTACCGTGAAACGGGACCTTGGTTTTTACTGTCTCATTTGAAAGACAGGGACAGCCAACTGTGACATGGCATGGACTCAAACTAAGACTTCTTGATCAGAAGTCAAACACACTAACCACTAGGCTAGGTGGCCTACTTCTGATTAACAAGGAATATAGCAACACTCTTTAGCAAGGACAGAAAATGACTGTTTATACATAAACTAAAGCACATGACAGCTTACCTTACAGCGCCATCTACATGTAGAACATTCCCACCATCCAGTGGGTACTGTGTCCCTGGTGGTAAGGCAGGAAGCTGTAAAGAAATAACATAAGTAATGGGATTGTTCTTCTTGTTTTGTTGTGTAATCTTACTCTCAAGAATCTTTCAATAATATGGAGAGGTAAACAAACGCTGGTGTACAGCAACAAAATTTGGCTTATGCTTGACCCTTATGACCATTTAGCAATGACGATTCTTTAGAATACACTTGCCTACTACTACAAGGGACCCCAATTTTTACTGAGTCATTAGAAGGACAGGGAAATCCATTTGTCTCATCAGTTGTTGTTGTATTGTTGTTTAACGTCTAACTTGAGAATCTTTCACTCATATGGAGACGTCATAGTGTGCCGATGAAGGGCGACAAATTTAGCCTATCCTTGGCACTGCTGGCCGCAGTCGTAGAGCAGGGAGGGTTCTTTAACGTGCCAACACTTACTGTGACACGGGACCTCAGTTTTTACTGTCTCATCTGAAAGACTGGGACAGCCAACCGTGGAGTTGTGATGCAGGATTCGAACCCCGGATCGTTTGATTCGAAGTCGAACACGCTAACCACTTGGCCACTATCTCAACAGAGTGAACTCCCACCTGCTGCCTCACAATATTTAGGTGAACACACTAACCACTAAGCTACAATGGCTCTCTCTGAAGGGCTCAAATTTTGGCTAACGTTCAACTGATGGAGTCACTGAGCGGAGTGGAGTGGTTAACGTATTGAACCATACTATGACACCCGGTTTTTTAGCTCTTTCTGTCTCATCAGCAGGACAGAGAAAGCTAGTTGCCTCTACTACAGCCAGATGATTCAATGTCTGAGTCTGAGGACAACCTTTCTACAGCAACGATGTTCTAATGATTTTACTAGTGATATTTCACTATTTTTGTATGGCCGCATATTTCTTAATTTCTATTTTCTTCTCAATTTTCTGCTTTAACTCATTCAACCCTAAGGATGGGAATAGTATGGTCTTTTCTACTGTATCAGACAAGTCTATTAAGGTCTGTTAGGTTGACAGGGTTGATATTATTCACTAACCTTTGATGCATCAGCTCCTCTCTGTGACACCTCCTGGATCAGTTTGGCTCTGGGAAGATTGGTCACAAAACAACAGCGCACTGTAACATGGCAAAAAATTATGAAACAAGAACTCTTCATAGAATCACAGTGAATATCTGGTTAAACCAGGTAATATACAGCAAGATTCCATGTAAAACAAGGCAAAATCATAAAATTATATGTCCATCTGTTTTTTGTCCAAATTTGTGATACCCTACTTCCCATTCAAGAACCATTTACTTAAATGGAGATGTCATCAAAGAGACCAATCCAGAGATTTTGTGCCCAAACGAGGCATTACGTAATGTTCAGGAAAATGACGTCAACATGATGCAAAACCTGTACTTTATCAGTTTGGCACCCCGCATAGAAATGAGTGTAACTCTAACCACACGGAGTAGAAAAGTAAAACTTCATATCTGTGTTAAGGAGATACATGACTGTGATATGAGGCAAAAATCTCAGTTTCTCGAAATACCTCATTTGGGCCAAAATTCTCATAGCTCGTCACATATGCCAGTGAGGAGCTATAAATTTGGCCCATGTGGTTAGGACTCTTTAATATGCTGAAACCTACTATGAGATGGGACCTCGTTTTTACTACCTAATCCAAAAGATGAGAAAAGCCTGTCATCTTCGTCATGTGAATTCGGACCCCCAATCTCAAGATCTGAAGGCAAACATGCTAACCATGGAGCCACAATGGCACATACAGCAAATATTGAACACATTTTTTACTCAAAACTTTAGTACTACCTTTAATATCTTCTAAGATCTCTTCATTTAGGCAATCTACAACACAGAAGAAAATCACATAGATAAAGTTTTTTTTTTAAAAAAAATGTCTTACAATGATTGTCTCAGACAGATGAATTATGGAAGGTAAGAAAAACAATAAAACTACAATAAATGTAGTCTAGCCTGTTTTAAGAGACCGTCCAAGGGAGGAGCAAAACTGGTTACATATGATAAGTGGTTTCTTAATCCAGGTGTTTTGTAAGGGGAAAGCCATTTTGGGAACCATATATTTAGGTAACATAAAATGGGTAGTCCTTTCATTCAGTGGGTCACTAAGACAGGTCAGACTGTGATATTACCCAGTAAATTTTAATCAGAGCAAGTCATCTACTGATGACTGGCAAGTGCATTCAAAAGTAAATGTAAAGGACTGCATGTACAAAATGTAGGTAGGGCTTCACCACTGTTACATGTAACAAGGCAATCAGAAAACTTATGTATGTTCCCAAAGGCCAACTATAATTAAGGCCAACTTAAAATTTGACAATGACCTTGACCCTTAGGCCAAGGTCAGTGAACACCTGTTTGTCATGAGTAACATTTGTGTGAATTACAATCCAGGTCACTAAATACTGGATGGAGATATGGGCAAAATAAGATTTTAAGCCGTAAGTGCAGAAAGACCTTGACCTTTGACCATGAGACAAGGTGAATCACAAGCCAGGGTATTGGGGATTATATTTTGTAAGTATGATCTAAATACATGAAAGGGTTTAAGAGATATGGCTCTGGATGGATAGACAAAGCAGTGACTATATACTCCCCCGAAATTTTTTCGGAAAACATAACAACAGGATACCCAAATACGACTGTAAGATTTTGGATTTTTATGTCAAAGGAGAGAACTGCAGTGGAACCTCACTATTAAAACCACCCATGGGACTGGCTAAAATTGGTCTGATTAGTGAGGTTGTCTCCTTAGTGAGGTTTAAATAGACAATAAGCAAACTGAAGTTTGATGTTCCTTTTTGTGAGTTGGTCTCCTAAGTGAGATGGTATTTATGTATGTTTCCACTGTAATCCCAAACAAATAAAAAAAAATATATATACAGTACCTGGAAGAGATGATAATGGCTTCTCTTCTTTCTCCTCTGTGGTCACTGATGCTTTTTGCAATAAGATACTCTCGATCCTCCTGCAATGAAAAAAAAAGCCATACCTTTAAAAGGGATATATGACATTACAGAAGGTTCTTCGTGCCCAGAATATCTGATTGGGTTACTAAATGTATCTCAGCAATATGAATGCTCCCTACTGGCTGCAAAGTTAAGAAAAAGAGTTCTATGAATTTTTTTCAAGTTTAAGGGGCATAATTCTGCCCAAAATTACTTGACCCCCTCATCCCCACCAAATACAAGCTTGACTTGCATGGTTTCATGGCTGAACTACAGCAAAGTTGGTCTATAACGAAGTCAAAGGGGATTTACATTTGACTCCGTTATAGGCATCCTTCGTTTTAAGCATCGGAATAAACAACATATATAGATAAATAGTAATTCTTTTCAGGGATTTATTCCTCTTTGTTATAGCACTGAAACTGCTTTAAGCCAATTCGTTATAGACCGACTGTACTGTACGTACAAAAATTCCATTAAAAATGTTAATGCTTGACTGAGAAAATGCACAAAAAGTGAATTATGATGGGAAGACTGAATGACAGAATAGTAGAGGATGGAAAACACTATGTGCACACATTAATGATGTTAGCATAAGAATGATAAATTTACTTACTTGTGTATAGCTTTGCCTCCCAGGGGTAAACACTGAATGGCTTTTAAAACTGGAATTCCCTCATAAACCTTAGAGTTGGTTAAGGAATATGCACTTCAAGAATATTTAACACTAAAAATATACTGTTTTGTGAAAATGTTTTCTGTAGAGTAAAAACAAGATGTTTTTTGTGATAGTGATGTCCCAAACAGAAATGGTATCTTTTTAACACAACATCAAACTAAAGGTGACATGGTCAAAACTTTGGGTATCAAATAGAAGTCCCTTCTATGATTAACACAATATGTAGAATGAGTTGAATTGCCAGTAGACTGTTGGTAAAAATAAGTCAATTATAAAGGTCAAGGTCCTGAACATCAAATGGCATCATGGTAAAAGCCTTCACTATAAGGAATAGATTTGTTGAATACATGTTCATCAAAGGCTACCTTATAAGCATCTAAACTTTATGACCATGGCTAAAAGCATACCAAAATTAGACGTTTTGGAGTAACAAAAATACATGTATCTGCCCTGGTAATAATGTTTATGCAAATACTTGGAAATTTTCAAGAGTCCAATGGACATAACTTAACCAGAAATAATTCAATCCCAACCAAATGCAAACTTGATCAGGTTTTACTCATGTTAGACCTATATATCAAATTTAAACTAAAAATATTCATGTATGACTGAGATAAGGAAGGAAAACTGATTTACTTGTATGACGGAAGAATGAAAGGATGGAAGGACAGAATGGTCGAACAGGGCTTACTAAAAACAAGGCTATGGCAAAGGAATTTTTGAATTTTTGTTTCCATAGTGAAATTTTGTTATGGCATACATTTGTAATGTTTATTCTAGTTTTCTATCATTCTAGAAATTGGGTGGTTTGAGGTTACACAGAATCTGGGTCAATTGGTAGGAGACTTTGGACACAGTGAGCATTAAGATAAAAAGGATACTGGTATAACAGTGGTCTCATTGTAGCCAACATCCATCACAAGTCCAGTGTTTGTCCCCAGGGTCAGTAAGGAAGTCAGGTGACCTGAAGTAAATAGGACAGATGCCACCTACAAAATGGAAAACATGTAAACTGAGTTCAAGGCCACAGAACAGTCGAACACTTTTACAAAATCTGGGCTGGGCACCATAAAACTTAAGAATTTACTAGTCTGAGAATTTACATACCGTTCTCCAGCTGAAATCTGATTGGCTCGGAGGCTGAAGCTCAGAATATTCTCAGACTTGAGTAATTCCTTTATTTTATTTTATGCCCTGCGCACTGGAAAAATAAGTTAATTGCAAAGATTTTCATTTAAATGTGTCATGGTAGGTATAAAAGAGAATAATATAACACTCTGAAATGTAAGTAATGAAAATAGATTCAAATACTAAACAGTACCTCAAAGTGCTTAAAAAGAACCATTGCCAAGGTTTCTCTGAATTGAGATGGGCACAACATGGATTCGCAAATGACCATTCTTCTGTCTTTGGGATTGACCAAAAGGTGTCTGAAATAAAAAACAAATATACATATACTGTACTGTAAACAAATAAAATTTCTCAGTCTTGCTAATTATTTTATTTTGTTTTTTATTCAAACCAAATGCTTGGGGTGTTCTGTGCATTATTATCTTGACCAAACAATAAGCTGGATGGAATACAGTCGAGATTTGGTAAACAGAACACCAATAATCTGGATGCTTTATGTTCTGAAAAAATTTCCTGAGAACAGAATTTTCAGTTTATATTCGTCACCAGGAATCTGAACTTTCATATTTATTCAGACACTTGGCTTGGTCATCCAAATTGATGAGGCTCCACTGCAAGCCTAATTTACACAAAAAGCTCTTCAAAGTAAAAAGTATGCATTTAGTGAAATTAGCATATTATACAAATTTCAACATGTATGGTATCAGCAAGTAAATATTTTTCTCCACACTAACATGTAGTCTAACCTGTTTTACATTTGTAAGAGACCATGTAATGAACATTTTTAAACAATCACATATGACAGGCTTATACTTGATTCAGGGGACCTGTTATTTAATTATCAAATATTTTCCAATTACCGCACTTTTTTTTTTACCATTACATTTGTTACATAAACAGGTATTTGGTGTTGATCCATACCTTGGCAAAATAAGTTGCAACAAAGTCATTTAAAAGTACATGTAATTTGAAACAATATTAACATTAGTAAAATAAAGTTACTAATAGTAACTTAAGTAGCTTAACTCATGTCATTCATATCTAGAAACACACTTAGGGAGGCATGCATTCCATCAATCATGGCAGGTGGTCAATCAATGATTCACTATGATAAGTTAAACTGTACCGGTACACATTCCCGTAAAAATAAGTAAAATTCTGATTAGCATACCTGAAATACAGAATGAACAGGAAGTCCTTTAGATGTTCATAAAGTTCCTCTACTCTGTTGTAGTCCCATAGTCTGGTCACCTGAAATAGATGGTTGTACAAGAATACAGAAACTGACTCCAGTCCAAACTAGACATGACTAAAACGGAAATGGTATTGAAGGTCCAAACCTATTAAACAATATATCAATATCAATCAACTCATCAAGACAAATCTGCATGTTAACCATAGAAATATCAATACAAAGAGAAACTCTAAAGTCTGAGATATGTGGTCTTTCAGGGACACAAAGTATTCAATCATTCACCTGTATGGAGATGTCATGACCAATTTGTGAAGGGGTATGATATTTGCCTATGCCCGGCACTTAAGGCTGTTGAACAGTGACAGACCTATAAGACCCCAAAACCCTCTGTGACAAAAAAAAAACCCTCAGATTTTATTTTCTCATCTGAAGGACTGAGAAAGCCAGACATCTCCATCAAACAGATTCTGACTCATGACCTCCAAATCTGAAGGCAAGCACACTGCTATGGATCCAATTACAGTCAACTCCACATATAACTAGGTTGAAGGGAGCAAGATATCAATGCTTCGTTATAGCCGATCTTCGTTTTTCCTATTCACAAGGTAATGCATGAAAAGTGCACCGGGAATAGAAATCTCCTCGTGACAACGGGTACCTCGTTACATGCCATCTCGTTATATGTGGAGCTGACTGTATTTCTGATGGTAAATGTACTCCTTTGGAGCCATGACAGCTCTAAAACACACATGTGACACACCACATAGTAGTTAACGATCAGGGTTGCCGTGGCAAAGCGGTTAGTGAGTTTGCCTTGTGATCATGAGGTCTTAGGTTTGAATCCAAGCCACACTGCAGTTAGCTGTCCCTGTCTTTTGGATGAGACAGTAAAAAACCGAGGTCTTGTGTCATAGTAGGTGTCGACATGAACCCTCCCTGCTCTAGGGTCATAACTGCCACTAGTTACAGTGCAACGAAGAAGGTATTTTACTATTTTGACTTTTCTTACCCCTTCTTCGTTGCAGCCCATTCCCTATTACGAGACGTCTGAAACTGGCCCGAAATTTGGAATCCAACCAGTCTCATCTCGGAGCCGTTTTCTGCAATTCAAAACATGCTATGATCAAAAACTTAACATGTACTTACTGTAAAGACATTATTTAATCCATCCGTGCACAAAATTGGAAAAATCAACACTTCAAATTACGTGAACGTTTAACTTTGATCACTAAATTTTGACTTCGAAGGCTTTCCATCTTGTTTACCACCACAATGAGCATGCGCATTCGACGGAAAACTTCTATAGTCCTTATGTAGGTCAGACAGCTCCAACATTTGCATATGGGTGACATAGCAGACCGGAAGTACAATAGCAAACTATGATACAGACTATGGATGTTTTCCGTCGGATGCGCATGCTCAATAAGTCAGTAAACAAGATGGAGGGACTTTGGAAACACAATTTG
>JACSZP010001995.1:0-17770 GCA_016161895.1 Pinna nobilis
AAGAGAGAGGATAAGCAGTTCTGAGAGGTCAGAGGGTGATGATTCAATTCTTTTCTGTTCTGATTTACAAGAAATTAAGGAATCTTTAGCAAAAACTCTCAAGTCTATCGTCAGTCACCAAGAGATAGAAGAAATCATAAAAAAATCTATGAAAGACATGGTTAAAAACATTAAGGAAGAAATGATAAAAGAAACAAAGGAAGAGATATGAAGGATGAAATTAAGTCAGAGGTCAAATCAGAGCTTGCAATGGTGATCAGTGAAGCCAAAATCAAAGAACTTAAAGAAATAACAGACAAGAACCAAATCAAAATAAATGAAGTAAAAGCAGAAGTGCAACAAAGTGTATAACCCTAAATGAAAAGTGTGATGGTGCAAAGTTAGATAAACAAGAGGCTGAAATATGGGAGATAAGAGGCAAAATAAAGGAACTTGAGAGAAGCAGTAGAGAAGTGAAAGAGATGGCGAACTTCAATCATCAATATAGTCAAAAAAACAATATAAAGGTGCTTAATTGGAAGGAAAACAACAACGAGGATCTTAGAAAGGAATTCATAGAGGTGGTTAAAAAAGATACAACTGTGTCTATTGACTTAAAGGATATATTGGCGATCCACCGCGTTGGGGAACAAGGAAAAGGAGGCCCTCAACCAGTGTTTATCAGATTGGTAAATTCAAGTTATCTATCATGAGAAATAAAAAGAAGCTTAGAGACCGGTATATTCTCATAGATCATCTCACACCACTGAACATTAAACTTCTAAAGAGACTTCAGAGTCATCAGAGATCGACAGCGCCTGGCACTTCAATACCAGGATCTATGCTGTGGACATTGATGGTAAAAAGCACAAATTTGATGTGTGTGACGACACTGACTTCATATTAAGAAATGTCAAATTTCAATGACTTTATATAGCCTTTTTATTTAAACAAGCCTCCGCCTTGTCTTAACTTAGCTCACATTGAATACTGAGCATCCTGAAACTTTCCCTGATATACATGTAGTTACAGTATGATACCTTCACTTTTTGTTACTTTTTCTATCTGCGAGAGGTATGAGTGGTGTAGATGTGGTGAGTATGTATTGTGGCGTCATTGTACTTTGTCTGTCTTTATATTCTTTTCTATGCATTATACTATGTCAAATAGTTTACTATGGCTGAAGCCATAACAATTGCGTCTGTAAACTGTCAAGGATTGGGGTTCACTTCTAAAAGGAAAGATGTTTTGAACTACTACAAAGGTAAACGCATATCAATATTTTGTCTCCAAGATACACATTTTATTAATAGTTTAGAACCATATATAGAAACGCAGTTGGGTTATAAATGTTTTTTTAAATTCCTTTCGTTCCAATTCTAGGTGTGTTGCCATGCTATTTGACAACAACTTTGAGTTAAAGATTCATAACAAAAAAGTAGATAATGAAGGGAATATGATAGCACTGGACTTAAGTATTGCGATACTCGTTTAACCTTAATTAATACATACAGTCCCAATACAGACAATCCTGAGTTTTACAGTATGATCCATGACACGTTATTGAAATTAGACAACAGTTTTTTATAGTCTGTTGAGATTTCAACCTAGTCTTGAATCCTGACCTGGACACACAAAACTATATTTCCATTAACAATCCAAATACTAGGTCAAAATTACTTGAAATCATGGAAGACCTGAAGATAATTGATTACTATCGTGTATTATATCCAGATCGACAGACTTTTACGTGGCACAAAAAGAACCCTTTCAACAAAGTAGGCTTGTTTTTTTCCCTTACTTCTGAAAATTTAGGTACACGTTATATAACAGAATCAATTAAAGTAAAACCAGCTTACAGATTGGATCATTCGGCTGTCTTTTTAGAGCTAAAATTCAATGAGTTTACTCAGGAAGGGGTCTTTGGAAATTTAACAACAGTTTACTTACGGATACTGAATATGTTAGTAAAGTTAAAGAGCTGATTGAGAATATTAAAAATCAGTACTCAAGGGATGGCATTATATATATTTTTTGTTGTTGTTTGTTTGCTTTTTTTTCACACACACAAAATTCATAACTAAAAACTAGTATCAGGAACCTCTGGTTAAACTGAAGCCGGGCGCAATTTTTTTTTAGCATAGCCCGATCATCTTTCTGATTTAATCAAAGTACTGAAAGTACTGAAATGGGTTGTTATTTTGACCAAAAATAAAAAGAAAAGAAAAGAAAAGAAAAACAAAAAGGCCAATTCAGCCACATTGCTCACCTGTACATTTCACAGAGTAGCAGAATTCTTGGATTTACAATGTGTCCCTATCGAAAGGTATGGACATGATTGAAAAAAACACTTCTAATTTGTTAAACTTTGGACCCCTATTGTGGTCCCATCTCGACCCCGGTGGTCACCATTTGTACAAACTTGAATCTACACTATAGAATAATGCTGCAATATTAATTTGATAAATTGTACACCTGCTGTTCTTGAGAAGACTTTTAAGAATACTTTCCTTTAAAAAGCAATGTTGAAATTTGGGCCCCTATTCTAGCCCCATATTGACCCCTTCATCTAACATTTGAATAAACTTGAATCTGCACTATATAATGATGCTACCATATTATTTTGATAAATTGTACACAAACTGTTCTAGAGAAGAAGATTTTTTAAGGATATTTTCCTATAAAAACCTATGTTAAAATTTTGACCCCTTCTGTGACCCAATCTTGACCCTGGGGGCCATAATTTGAACAAAATTGAATCTACGCTATATAATGATGCTCCCATCTTAATTTGATAAATTGTATACTTACTGTTCTTGAGAAAATTTTTAAGGATATTTTCTTATATAAACCTATGTTATACTTTAGACCCCTATTATCCCCATCTTTACCCTGGGGACCACCATTTGAATTGACTTGAATCTACACTATATTATAATGCTCTCATATTAATTTGATAAACTGTACACTAACTGTTTTTGAGAAGAAAATTTTAAAAAATATTTTCCTATATAAACCTATGTTACACTTTGTGGTCCCATCTTTACCCTGCAGGCCACAATTTGAATAAACTTGAATCTACACTACATGTATATAATAATGCTCTCATATTAATTTGATAAATTATACACTAACTGTTCTTGAGAAGAAAATTTTTAAAGATATTTCGTATAAAACCAATGTTATACTTTAGGTCCTTATTGTGGCCCCATCTTGACCCTGATGGCTACCACTTAAACAAACATGAATCTACACTATATCATAATGCTCCCATATTAATTTGATAAATAATACACTTGCTGTTCTTGAGAAGAAATTTTTTTAAAGATATTTTCCTGTATAAACCTATGTTATACATTGGGCCCCTATTGTGGTCCCATAATGACCCAGGCAGCCACCTTTTGAACAAACTTGAATTAAATTTACAATGAATAAAATTTGGTAAGTATAATTTACACATCAACAATAATAACTCGTAATCACATTGTATGCACAATATATTCAGGGGTGTTTTTTGTATTTTTTTTTTACTCAAATTTATTCCCACCATGTCAAGATGGTTGGCATTTTTTTTCTTATTTTAACAATGTGCCTCTCCTGGCCACATTCCATCTTATTTAAAATCTATCAGGAATTTACGTACAAGAGACATAAAGTAAATCATTCTATTTCTGGAGTTCACACCAAACTCCTCTGCAGGTACCAGTATACTGCACTACAATAGTTTTCTACACTGACTGTAGTGGTGTAGGCATGCCATGCCTACGTAAATGTACATTCTTCAACTCATTTACTTCACCTTTCCATTAATTCATGTCAACTTAAAATAAAGAAAATTCTAAGATGTAAATACCCAAAATGACCAAATTTCATGATGAATTTAAGCTTTGCAGGCTACCTCGGTTAAATAAGAATATTCTCGTCTATTGGTAAAATCACAGGCACATGTAAAAAGACTGTAGAGACTGTCAAGTGTGTCCCGAGGGTGGATATACGTAAGAAAAGACGACAGTCTCTGCAGTCTTTTATGTGCGTCTTTGAGTAAAATATCCAGACTTCGTTTTGACATTTAACTTCAGTCTTCAGATGACAACCAAGTGAATTCATATGCTGATGTGAAAGAGAGCATAAAAATGTGTGTAAAAGATTAGAATGTAACAGGTACATGTGTTAGTTTTGTAAAGTTTTTTATCGTTACATAGTAAATACATGTATAGCACTAATTAGTTAAATGTATTGTACATCAAATGTTGACTCGACATCGGTATACATTTGAGTTAAGAACATAACGCATGTGTAATGAACTGTTTCTGGTGAGAATTTTTTGTAGGTGGATCATGCAGTGTGGATGGAATGTGCGTTCGATAGAGCTGCAGAGCAACGTAATTTAAAACCAGCCCAATTTGCCTAAAATATTCCCACACCACAATGATAGCACTTGGAAATTATAATTTCAGTTCAAAGTCTACACAACAGAAAAATAGGCCTATTCAACAAGTGGACAAGTTCCCAATCAAATCCACTCGATGGTTTCAAAATTCTGGACACTCATCTGGACGAGTGCTGTTTTTAAGCACTGAATTGGTTATCATTTACTGGCAATCCTTTCATCGTTTCAATAGAAATTAAGAGAGGACCCGAGAGCATACTATTTCCACATCTTTAGAACGAATCATCATTTACTCATTTGGCTAATTAGAGTGAAAGTTCTTTAGTCAAATATGCATGCATGTCATTAGCCACACATGGAATTCTTAGTAGTCAATATATATAAAAGTTGAGATAAAAGTTTTTTTTAACTATTCATTTTCAGAATTATTCAAATACAGTAAATAATTTAATCACATGAACATTTTTAAATTTTTATTCTGAAAGACAAACATGAATTAAAAAAGTCAATTTAAGGCGCATGAAAACAATTTATCTTATTCTTTTATAATCTGAATTATTCTAATTTCTGGTATATTTAATAGCCTAACCTGTTTAAAGAGGCCGCCAAGGGAAGGAGCAATTGGTTCACATATTACACATGGTCTCTTAATTCAGGTGATTTATAAAAAACAGGAAAAGCCATTTCAGGTGTTATGTGTTAAAGTCACATAAGACAGGCAGTCCTTTAATTAAGTGGGTAGCTAAGGCAGGTTAGAACTATTCAAATACCAAATTTTCATTCATTTTCTCTACAGTTTATCAGTGTGCAACATTTAAAATACAGTGGACCCGCTTTACAGCGACATTCATTACAACGGAATATTCGGTCTCCGACAAAAATTGTTCGGGGACAAATATACTTGTACATTAAAAGTACCCATTATAACGGAATATTTGGTTTCCAACTCTGACATAAATTTCCGGGAACAAATAAACAATACTCAATGTAAATTACTTCTTTACAACGACAATACATTGCACGTGTCAGATATTCTGGCTATTGTTTTGACTCTTAATCTTTGTCACAGGTACGTGTAAATCAATTACCATTCGCTTTGTCCTCAAATCTACACTGATAAGTAATAGTTGTCAAAGATTAGGCAGAAATCTATTACATGTATAGTGTTCAATATGCATAAAAAATTAGTTGGTAAAAAAATACCGGAGTGACGGACGGAGGGTGATGCTGGAGCGACAGAAGGAGGAATTCAGTCTTTACAAGCCGTCAAGCAAAATAATACACATTTTGAAAAGTTCAGTTATAACTCCATGAGGATTTCTCAAAATATTTGAATTATTTATTTAACTTAATCAATTTATAAAAAGATAAAACTTACGTAGACTCAGCTTACACTGACAGGCCTATCGTCGTTGGCCTACATGATGTGTGCAATTTACGAAATCAGATTTACGACAGGACATAAATTTAATACATGTAGAAAGTTTACTTATGTTTACGGACATCATCTACTCCCAAAACTACAACTAGAGTTAAAAAAAAATGATAAAGAAAAGGAGTTTATACAGGACTATCATCTTGGATTTTGCCTAATTCTATTTTTAGACTTTGTAGATCGGTCAGTCTAATTACCCCAAATCACCTGTTAATTAAATATGCCATTTAAAGAACAATTATTGTTTCTATATTCACTGATTTAATTAAAGAAATATCAAATTGTTTTCAAAAGTATAATCATTATTTGTAGTCGGGTAATTCACATGTGGCTAATTGGTAGTCAACGGAGCTAACCATCGAATCTTCAAATTGTCAAATTCATTACAGTGACAAATTCGATATAATGTCACAAGTGTATGGAAACAAACATGGTTGTTGTAAAGAGGGTTCACTGTATATTGATTGGGATCAGATATTGAGGTACCTTAGATTTAATGTTGCATCATCCTCAATAAGAACTTGAAAATATAAAGAAATTCTTTGTGGGTTTATTTTCACTATGACCACATATGCATACCGTGCTGTTGTACACTTTCGTGTTCTAGGGTAAAAAGATGCACCCAAGAAAATTTGATACGGTAAATTGATATGAAAAGTTTGACAGAAGGAATCCGAATTACTGAGTCCGAGATTGATTTTGCTCTTTTTTCGGTTCTTCTGGTGAATGCCTCCGGTTCAGTAATGACATTCAAACTAGGTCTACAGAAGCTAAATTAAGCGTACTTGCCATTTATTTGACTCGGACAAAGGCACTCAAGTCATGAAAATCCCCTGTTACTAAAGTGTAGGGTGTAAAGGAGGCTTGTAACAAGTGTAGCCGTAGACTTGTCCATGCTTTCAAAGAAGCATAAGTTTAACATCTGGTAGATCGCGGTATTGCGCATGCGTTACATGATTACCATACAGTAAAGAGTTTTGTTGACCGAGATCGCGGGACAGAAATTGAAAGTGAAACAAGAGACATATATAACACCGAGACCAGTAACTTCCTATACTCTCCATTGATTCGTCGTTCGCGGCGGAAGTGACGATCGGTACTTTTCATTGATTAACATACATGTATATGGATAAGTTAATTATTTACCGAGGTGTTCCGAATGAAACATATCTTTTCCACGAAGTTTGAAACGAGAAGGGAAACATGACCGGATGTGAGGAGCACACTCCTAAGATAAAGAACTGTCACTGCACCTGCGCGAACAAATCACGCACTGATCTCGTCGAGATAGAAGGAAACAATAACGGGCAACAACTGTCACTGCGTCTGCGCGAACAAATCTCGCACTGGTCTCGTCGAGATAGATGAGAACAATACCGGGCTTGTGATCTCGCCAGAGTTCGATAGGCCGCTAGTCTCTGTGTTATATACGTCTCTGGTGAAACTAACAAAAGTTGCCCTGAAAAAATGAAATGGTAGTCGCCATTTGGCAAAAATTGTTGTGAAACAGTTCGCTATTCTCATTCTCTATTCGCATATGGCAAATTGGCGAACGGGTAACGCTCATGTAGCATATTTAGGGTTAACATAGTAAAACTTTATGAATGAGTAAGACTTTATGAATGGCGGAAGGATATAATTTATTTAGTTTCTTTACTTGGAGTCGTGCTTTGGCATCAGTTATGTAAACAAAAATACAAAAACAAGAAGAATGCTTGTAAGTAAACGAAATCTTTATGATACATGTATGATAATTGATGATTGTTCAAATAAATGTCAATACACTTTCCTCAAATTAACATCAAATTTCTATGTGAGCTGATTTCTTAACCTGCACTATTTATACATGTGGAAGAAGAACCTCTTCACACAGAGCAAACTAGGAAGTCCAGTAAACCCCATATGGATTGTTATTACATAAAAACCCATAAAAACTGTTCCCGTGTATAAATTATCTACAAAAAAGAAAGGCATAGATAAAAGGCATGATAACGTTGAAAAGGCAAAATTATGGGAAAAAGAAAATTGCTACAATGCGAAAATAGTACGTAAAATCACGTCTTTTTCTTTTCTTTGTTACTTTCAACTTCGCGTGATTTTTTTTTGGTCATTTTGGTGTCTTTCTATTTTGTTCAATTTCCATGACCCATATTAATTAGCTAATTTCCATATTGTCATATGTAAAAGAGCCACATGATATAAACTTTTTTTCATCATCACCCCACCCCTACCCACCTCCCCATTAGCGTTTACTCCTAGATCTGCAGATGTAGTTGTATAGAGTCAAAACCTATTTTCTTGCAGATAAACAAGTTCAGGTTACAACTTCCTATTCCAAAATAAAAACATACCACAGTAAATATTATTGATGGCTTGTATGAAAATAATGATGCTTTGTGTGTGTGCATGTGTGTGTGTGTGTGTGAGAGAGAGAGACGGTGTGTGTGTGTGTGTGTGTGTGTGTGTGTGTGTGTGTGGTAACTGAGGTATTTACAATATTTACAAAATAATCTATTTACTATATTTGGAAAACAATTTTCACTCACTACTGCATATAATGCGTAGAATATTGGATATGTAACTGCCAGATCATTTTCACATGAATAATAGTAGATAACTACATGTAAGTTTTGTGTACGTGTGTGGGTATTATTTTTTTCATACCTTAGTCATTCTAATGCATCCATGAAATGTATCTGATCTTGCATTTCTGCAATAAACTATGCTTTGACTAAAAATCAAGGTCGCGGATCCAGGAGATGATGACTAGGGGTGAGGGGTAATAGCAGGATTTTTTTTCTGTCCCGTGCAGCCCTAATTTGTAAAACATAATAAATAGGGGGGAAATCAAACAATATTATGACAAGGGGTGAGCAATGCATTAGGTTGAAGTTGTCAATAAAAAGAATTGCAGGAGAGAGAGAGAGAGAAAGAGCGTAAGGATCGCGCACAAAAAGAGAGAAAGAGAGAGAGGGGTGAGTGTGCCGAAGGGAAAGAAAGAGACTTGTAAGACTTTATAGAAAGTAAGCGCGTACAAACCTAAGAGAGAGAGAGTACATATATCAAATTTAGGAGTAGATTGAAAGAGCGTTCAAGTGTACGTGAAATAATGATCGACACCGAGAGTAAGCATGCACAAACCTAGGCGAGTTAGAGACAAGTTGAAAACGAGTCTGAAAGAGAGAAAACACAAGTTTATCTGTGATGAGGATGGAGTGAAAAAAGGAGTGCAAGCCTCTAGGAGAGAAAGTACAAGTGCACGTGGAATTAGAATAGATGGAAAGTAATCTATGAGAGAAAGAGAAAGTATTTTTACCTTTTCCAATGGGAGAGAGAAAGTCATTTGAAGATATTTGTGATTTTTTTTTCAGGGATGCGGAAAACTTAGATACACAATTACGGCATATTGTTTTTAATATTATCCTTCCGCCCCGCTGCTAAAATAGACTGATCCATAACACCAATAAGTTTGTAAACACATGGTAGCTTGAGCGGAAAAAGTAAAGCTCGTTCCTACCTATATGTTAACTGATGATAAAATTTGTTTGAAGTATATATATTTCACAGGAATTTGTAGGTGTAAACTATGGAGTTCATAATTCACACTGGAAATTCCAAAATCTCGCTATAAATGCGAAGTACCACGTGGTACGCCAATATTTTTGTAAACACGTGCTTGATTGAGTGGGAACTGTACAGTTGGTTTCTTGTTATATGTTTATCGATAATAACGTGATTTGTTTGGATAATATACATTTCCCAGGAATTTTCAGTTTAAATTTTGGAATTCATAATTCATACTGGAAATACTGGAACGGGATAAAACATGCTTTAAATTGGAGGTACACGTGGTGCTTTGTCCATGATATGCATTTACCTGCATCAGAAAGGTAGGCGAATTATCATTTTACCTCTGATCAGTAGAATATAGCACTTAATAATCAAATTTCATTCTAAAGATATCTATTTCAAGTAATTTTATTCGAAACTGAAAACGTATTTGAACTTCCACACGATTTGTTACACTGCTCCGAGTTCTGATCATATCGACAGCGCAGTTCGTACTGAAAACGGGTCTCACAAGTAATCTGCCTTTTATACAGGTTTCTGTGTGTGTGTCGCGATTAACCTAGCTGAGAAAAAATATGGTGGAATTATGGCTGCTGATAACCTGGGGAAGTTTCAAAACATGATAGTTTGGTTTGCGGGGAAGTTTCAAGACACAAATTTTTTTTTTCAGCTTTTAAGCTCCTTTTAAGGTGCTAGTTCAGCTTTAATATGTGTTCTGTGTGACTGAAAAAAAAAAAAAAGTTTAAAGTTTGTACCTCTATCCATTACCAAGATTTTGCTTCAACTTGAAACTTTTACAAAAATCTTTATCCCTATCCCCATTATTACTTTGATCCCCCAAAAAACTTCAAACCCTCGTAAATTAATTGTACTGTTCATGGGTAACCAAGTTTAAGGTCTGTAACCCTATCCATTGCCAAGAATTTGTTTCCACCAAAATGTTGATCCCTAACCCCAGTTCCTTAACTATTTGATCCATCCACCAAAATATAAGAACTCTCAATAAGGCTTTTCTAATGTGAACATGTGAAATTTCAAAGAGATATATTATCTGTGGTCTTCCCACAATGGACCTAAGTGAAAGAATTAAACTAAAAATTAATGATTCTCGCAGTCGACTGCTGTGATTCCAGGATCTGGAAAAATTACTGGCCCTAGTAATATTTGAAAGAAGTTTCAAATTGGACTTGGATGTTGGTGGTAATGTAAAATATTTTTAATACTGCACATATATATATGTATGAATAATAACCTTCTCTATTGCTGTGAAAGCTCCCTGGTAGTCT
The DNA here is from genome assembly GCA_016161895.1 of Pinna nobilis. NCBI lineage: Eukaryota > Metazoa > Mollusca > Bivalvia > Pterioida > Pinnidae > Pinna > Pinna nobilis. The sequence continues at coordinate 10,661 of JACSZP010001995.1, forward strand.
TTGATGGTCTTCGAAAGGATAAATGATTTCCTGGCTACATCCATCTTTGACTGAATAACTGATATGTCTCCCATGTCTGTCATGTCCAAGCCTGTAAGCAGATAATTTACACATGTAAGTATAATTACAATAAAAGATAATCAATTTCAGCGTTCCAAAGACAGGAGCTGATCTCTGCAACACCTTCCCTATTTGCAGTGGAAATTATTTCAAAGGGTTCAGTAGGCCTATTTGTGAGACTAACTAGGATTTTGGGATCCTCAACAACTACAAAATTATCTGCCACAGAAATGTTGGTGCATTGAGAAATATCTGCCGAATCTGAGATACTGACTATGGCCAGTTGAACTTCCTTGGTGGAGCAGGGACGTAATGGTCATCAATATCACAGATGGGAGCCTCAGCAACAGCAATTTCAGCATCTGTAACAATTGAGTTTACAGCTGATTCTTGTTCATTATGTGCTACAAGGGGATTTTGACTGTCACCAGTATGGTAAACTATGGATTGATTTGGCATTGGCGTAACGTCTTGGCCTTCAACAGGCGCTGTTATAATGATAGAAGGTGGCTCCAGATTTGAGGGAAGAGTATGAGTGGACTCTGATGTTTGATACGCTTCACTGGCCATGGAGTCCCTCATATTTTCGGGACAGTTGTAGGCAGTGCTTGGTAGATAAGCATGTTGGGGTATCGTGCTGGGATTGAATGGACAAATTCCACATGCACGGACACCCCTAATGATATTTTCTTCCAGGTGACACCGTTATCCCAAGCAGATTTAAATAGTGAGAGAAAAGTCCACTTGTTTATAATATTTGAAGGATTTTCAGATAGAAATTCTGAGCAGATATGGTTGTATGCTTTATTGAATGGACCAAATACAGATCTGTTGAGAGGCTGGAGAAAGTGTGTGGTATATGGGGGGAGCGCAAAGATGTGAATATTGTCGTTTTCTGCAATTTCCAACAAAGTACTGTAAGTGTGGTTCAAGTCTCGAACATGGAAAAGTAGTTCTAGAGAATTCCATACAGTGTAAGTCATGTCAAGTCCAAAATATAGTCCTATACACAAAATAGTTCCATAAAAAGCATGTCGACACTTCAACACGCAGACAAGCATATAAGCCGACAGGCCGACTAGCATATAAGCAGACAGGTCGACATGCAGATGGATCTATGCTGTTGACAATGGATCTTTGCCGATAAGGTGACAGGCCAACGTGCTGACATGTCGACTAGCAGATATATGCTGTCAAGCTGATTTAGCCTACAAGCAGATATTCCAACAAGTTGTTGTGCCAAAAAGCAAAATGAGCATCCACCCCACAAACAAATCTATGTCCCAAACAACGCATGCATGCATATAAATCCATTCTTACAGTTTTTGAAATTTGTATGTAAATAAAATGGCGTATTCACAACAAAGAAAACTCATATACATGTACATATTCTGGGTTCATTTGTGAAGTATAAAAACAAAAATATGGGTGTTATTGTTTTTTTAAGAATTGGCCATTTTTAAATGTTTTTATGGATCATGTTTAAACGCAGGTGGAAATAAACAAACAAATGAAACAATGAAAATTTCGTAGATTCGAGTTTAATTAATTGTCTCTTTATTGATACATAATTTTTTCTATTGATGATAATGTCTCAAACTGAATACAACCAATATATCATTTCCTGATTATTGCAATATTATGTAAACTTTTGTACTTTCATAATGAAGTTTCGTACTTTTAATAGATATGCAATTGTGTATTCTCTGTATTTTATGTTTTGCTTTTACTTCGTTTCATGCAATGTGAAAGAAAATTGTTGTTTAATTTAACTCAAATTAAATTACAATTATCCGTTGATTTTTCAGGATTCAAAGTGAAATTTTTCAATCATTTTGAGTGACTTCAAAAACGTTATAATATGTCGGCCTGACAGCATGTCGACCTGTCGGCCAATTGAGGTGTCAACCTATCAGCGTGTCAACCTGTTATTACATGGTTTATTAAAACAAGAGGCCCAAGGGGCCTTAACGGTCACCTGAGTAATACGTTTGGTTGAAAATGGCCCACTGGTTCTTGAGATGAAGCCTGAATAGTGAAATTGTATAGTAATTCTGGAGTTCAAAATGTCTCAGCCAATCAGAGGCCATAGCGGCCATCTTGGATTTCACATGGCCCCGAAAAGTAACAACACTTGTGTGGGACCTTGTGTAAAACATCTGTACCAAGTTTGGGCCTGATCCATTCAGTGGTTTTTGAGAAGAAGTTCAAAATGTCTCAGTCAATCAGAGGCCATGGCGGCCATCTTGGATTTCGCATGGCCCCGAACAGTAACAACGCTTTTGTGGAACCTTGTGTAGAACATCTGTACCAAGTTTGGGCCTGATCTATTCAGTGGTTCTTGAGAAGTAGTTCAAAATGTCTCAGCCAATCAGAGGCCATGGTGGCTATTTTGGATTTCGTATGGCCCCAAACAGTAACAACACCTGTGTGGGACCTTGTGTAGAACATCTGTACCAAGTTTGGGCCTGATCCATTCAGTGGTTCTTGAGAAGAAGTTCAAAATGTGAAAAGTAAATGGACGACGGACGAAAAGCAATCGCAATAGGTCACCATGAGCAAGCTCAGGTGACCTAATAAAAGTTATGAATATATTACTATTCTACTTTTTCGTATTCTAGACTTGAGCCATTAGCGCTTCATGGGACCCGTGGCCGTCAAGGATGAGAAGCTGGGGGCGTTCCGTTCCGTTCACCTTTTGGGTAGAAACACATTCTGAAACCACTGTCCCCCAGCTTCTCACCAATGAACTGTGCAGAGTTTTTTCGGGTTATATGAGAGAGACCTCTGTGTGCCTAGTTTTGAACCCCTCCCACCAATGTTTTGACGGTTGTCCATTTCTAAAACCGGAAATTTTCATGCACTTGCATAGCAAACCAGTTCTCGAAAGCAGTTGTTGGCGCAACACACCAAAGCCATTGTCAGCACTGTTTGTAACGTTTTCAACTATTCTTTTTTCAATTTCTTCATTCAATATGGGCTTTCTGCCACTTCTGGCATTAATTTGCTCTTTTTCAGAAACTCTATCATGAAGAGTTGACTTTTTAATGCCGAATTTCCTACATGCTTGTTGAAGAGAAAGGTCATCACTTTTTAAAGCTTCAACAGCATATTTTTAGAGTCATGCTTTGCATAAGTCCCTCTCTATGTTTTTGTTTTATTTTTGTGTGGCATTTTCTAAAATAAAATATAAAGGGTTTTAGCATGATTTGATTTCAAAAATTGTGATGGATATTTTTGTCTTGCTTTTATAAAATTTGTTATGGATTTAATTGGTAGGCCTATTTCAATCAAACTAGACTAAAATAATATTTAAATTACCATTTTTTTTTTAAATGAACCTCATATGAAAATAAATTTTAAAAAAGGCTTGTATCTTTCAGCTTAAATTGATTGGTTTTAATTTTTGTTTAAGCTAAAAAAAAAGAAATTAAACAAGATGTGTTTGAGAAACACTATGCCCCCGAGTGGTAAGCCATTTGTGAACGCTAAGACAATCAAATAAATGGCACTTTTTAAATGTCTTATCATAGGGATACATGTGCCAAATATGAAAGCAATGTGTCAGAAGACACAAGTTACACTAAAATGTGACAGAAGCCAATTTTTTAACTATCTTTACGATTTTAAAGTCCAGTAACTCTGGTGAATATTAACAGATTTCAGTTATTATTGAACTCATCCAAGATCTTGTAGATATAAAGCAATACACTAAATTTTGTTCAAATTTGATTATTTAAAGTTATTTGACGGAAATGGAAAAATGACCTATTTTATTATTTTAAAGTCCCATATCTGGCGAATATTGACAGATTTTGGTCATTATCAAACTCATCTGGGATCTTATTGATATAAAGCAATACACGAAATTTTGTTCAAATCTGATGAAAAAATCTCAAGTTTTTTATGGAAATGGAAAAATGACCTAATTTTAAAGTCCCATAACTGGCGAATATTGACAGATTTTGGTCATTATCGAACTCATCCGAGTTCTTACTGACATAAAGCCTTACACCAAATTTTGTTCAAATCTGATGAAAAATTTTAGAGTTACCTGACAGAAACCATGTGTGCAGCCAGCCAGCCAGACAGACCAAAAACAATATGCCCCCCCCCCCCCAATCTTCAATCTAGGGGGCATAAAAATAAGTATCTGGAAGTGAACGACCTCTAACAAAAGGCCCATTGGGCCACATCGCTCACCTGAACATTTCACAAAGAAGCAGAAATTTTGGATTTACAATGTATTACTACTAAAAGTTATGGACAAAGATGAAACTCTCATTTGTTAATTTTTGGACCCTATTCAATTGTGTAAACTTGGGGCCCCTATTTTGGCCCCATCTTGACCCCAGCAGCTACCATTTAAACACATTTGAATCTACACTATATCAATATAATGATTCTTCCATATCAATTTCATAAATACACTCACTAGCTGTTATTGAGAAGATTTTTAAAGATGTTATTTAACCTATGTTAAATTTAACCCAGAGGTAACCATTTGACAAACTTGAATCTACACCATAAAATGATGCTCCCATATCAATTTGATTAATTGAACACTTACTGTTCTTTAGAAGAAGATTTTTAAAGATAATTTCCTATATAAACCTTTTTTAAACTTTGAGCCTTTATTGTGGCCCCATCTTGACCCCAGCTGTCACCATTTGAATAAACTTGAATCTACACTATATAATGATGCTCCCATATTAATTTGACTCATTGTACACTTACTGTTCTTGAGAAGAAGATTTTTAAAGATATTTTCCCATATAAACCTATGTTAAACTTAGTGCCCTTGTTGTGGCCCCATCTTGACCCCAGAGGCCACCATTTGAACAAACTTGAATCTACACTATAAAATGATGTTCCCATATCAATCTGATTAATTGTACACTTGCTGTTCTAGAGAAGATTTTTAAAGATATTTTCTATATAAATCTATGTTAATTTTTAGGCCCTTATTTTGACCCAATCTTGACCCAGATGCCAACATTTGACAAACTGCACCATATAATGATGCTCCGAAATCAATTTGACTAATTCTACACTTGCTGTTTTTGAAAAGAAGATTTTTAAAGATATTTTCCTTTATAAACCTATGTTAAACTTTGGGCCCCTATTGTGACCCAATCTTGACACTGAGGGTCACCATTTGAACAAACTTGAATCTTCTGTATATACTGATGCTCCCATATCAATCTGATTAATTGCACACTAGCTGTTCTTGAGAAGAAGAATTTTAAAGATATGTTCCTATATAAATCTACGTTTAACTTTAGGCCCCTTTTGTGGCCCCATCTTGACCTTGGGGGCCAACGTCTTAACAAAATTGAATCTACACTATAAAATGATGCTCCCATATCAATCTGGTTAATTGTACACTTGCTGTTCTTGAGAAGATTTTTAAGATATTTTCCTATATAAACCTACATTGTAATTTAAACTTTGGGTCCCTATTGTGGCCCCATCTTGACCCTGGGGCCACCATTTGAATAAACTTGAATCTACACTCTATCAGGATGCTTCCACAAGATTTTAGTGATTTTTGGTCTGGTGATTCTGGAGAAGAAGATTTTTAAAGACATCCACCCAATTTTTAATGTTTTTCAATTATCTCCCCTTTGATAAGGGCCTGACCCTTCATTTGAACAAACTTGAATCCTCTTCACTCAAAGATGCTTTGTGCCAAGTTTGGTTGAAATTGGCTCAGCGGTTCTTAAGAAGAAGTTTACAGATGGCGGACAAAATGTGATCTGAAAAGCTCACTTGAACCTCTGAAAACACAAACACCCCCCCCCCCCCAAAGAAAAAAAATAGAAACAAAAAAATCAAGAGGCTCATTTGGCCACATCACTCACCTGAACATTTCACAGAGATGCAGAAATTTTGGATTTACAAAATGTCACTATTGAAAGACAAACCTCTCATCTGTTAAATTTTGGATCCCTATTGTGGCCCCACCTCGACCCCATTAGCCAGCATTTCTACAAACTTGAATCTACACTAAATAATGGTGCTACCCTATTGATTTGATAAATTGTACACCTGCTGTTCTTGATTTTCCAATATAACTTTGGGCCCCTATAGTGGCCCCATCATGACCCTGGCAGCCCCAAGTTGAACAAACTTGAATCTACACTACATTAGGATGTTCCCTTATTTATTTGAGTAATTTTACATATGCTGTTGAACCTCTGAAAACACAAACAACGCCCCCCCCCCCCCCCCCCCCCCCCCCCCCCCAAAAACAAAAAAATGAGAAGAAGATTTTTAAATATATTTTCCTATATTAACCTACTGTGTATAGGGGTACGCACAGTGTTATTTTCGCCCTTAATGCACTTGCAAACATTTTCGCCCCGTTTTAAATTGGCCCAGTCTCAACACTTTTCTATTCAATCAAATAATTGTTTCCAATTTGCTACGTTTTGAATTTGTCCACTGACGAAGAGGGTGAAAGAGGTGAAAATAATACAGGGGCGAAAATTTCTCTGTGAACAGTATGTTAAACTTTGGGCCCCTATTGTGGTCCCATCTTGACCCCAGTAGCCATCATTTGAACCAATTTGAATCTATTCTCTAACAAGTTGTTCACATATTAATTTAAAAATTAATACACTTGCTGTTTGTGAGAAGAAGATTAATATTTGGTGATGTACCCACGAGCTTGGCAGACTTTCATTAATCTCAAAGGTAAGATTTTCTGTAGATCCAGTCACCAAATACTTTTTCCAAATGCTCTAAATTGTAGATTTAGATAAGTCTAACAACTGACTTACTCCACCGAAATTTTTACCTTCATTTAAAAATTTTATCATAATTTTTTTGCAACCGCTATCCAATTCATTAGATTTTCTGCCCATGACGAAAATGTAAACAAACTGGTACCTGAATACAGCAGACGACAACAACACATCACGTGAAGTATTCCCTGACCTTTATATACGTCACCATTTACTGGTGCTGGGGGAATTCAAAGCAACAGTGAATAACGCAATATTTTTTTTTTTTTTTTTAACTTTTTATTTATCAAAACATTTTCAA
>JACSZP010002000.1:0-16125 GCA_016161895.1 Pinna nobilis
CCAAAAATCTGAAGAAATCATTTTAAAAAATGCCAAAATACTATTAGGCAGCATTGATCCATTGCAACAATAAAGAAAAATAATGTTTTTGAGATTGGGCCAAAAATGGCCCTTACTGACACTTCTCCTTTGCTTATATAGTAGCAATAATATTGAGCTGCATGTACTAGCAGACAATACTTGTTAAAGATGTGGGTCCGTTATGAAAACATGAAACACCCAAAATTGGTTTGTAGCTATCTGTTAGAAAGGGATAATTTCTTCTCCTTTTTCGTGACGGCTTTCTTTTTTCTAGATTTTTTCAAGATTACGGTTACGAAGATGCCGGAATAACATACGCAAACTGGCTTGGATTTGGTGTCCCTCTGTCGATATTGATCGTAATACTAGCATGGCTATGGTTACAGCTTTACTTTTTAAGGAGTAGGTGAGTGACCAGTATTCTTACAAACATACTACACGTTACATACCTCCTACTATGTCTGTCCTTTACTGATATATATCGGGCTTCATCTTCCAGACAACATTTTCAGGGAACAAAATTTTCAATTTGCATCGGTCATTATGATATATACGTTTCAGTAATCCGGACGTTTCATTTATCCGTACAATTCGCTCGGGAACGACACTGGATTAATGATGCTCTACTGTATACAAGTGTAGTTGTATGAGATAATGATATATCAAGCGAACACAAGGAATTGTCGTGTCTCGGTGGTCGAGTGCTGTGCATAAGACCCGGATGTCAAGGAGGGTAGAGGTGGTCCACTTTTTTCTAACCATAGGATGAAATTGTATGATCAGAGACCTAGCGTCATAGTGGGTCTTGGTACATTTAAGAGCCCTTCATCACGTAATGGTTTAAGTGCCAAACATGAATCAAAATGAACCCTTTTACCCACACTGGGAACGTCTTGAAAGACATGATCACAACAACACAAACAATAACTGAAAAGGTTCATGCTTTTGTTTAGTATTTTGGTGTTTTACAAATCTTTGATTTGCATTTCAAAAGAAAACTGAATTTGAAAAATGACCGTGAATTCAAATAAAACTACTAAGATTGATACGCAAATCCCTTATCTACTGTGGATATTAGCGATATTACGAAATAAAGAAGAAGTTATAGAATAAATGAAAATCTATTTCTTACTGTCTTCAAATTCCAACACGCAAGGTACAGATTGTTACATAAACACTGTTGACCCTACGTAATTTGCAATGAATTCAGTATATGAATTTGAATATGTTATCGATATAGAGTGGATGGTCGTCATATTTAGCGGATACATCCCGCTGTGTACACAGAGTACACACGGGAATAACTCAAACAACTATTATGCCAAGTGTTCAGATATGTTACATTTTGAGAAGTCTGTGGCATTTTATTCCTAAGAACAGGGCTTAGCACTATAAGACCTAAGAATTAACGAATCCAGTTTCCCAGCCAATCAAAATTCAGGATTAGCTGGATTTGAGAAGATTTTCAGACTTAAGTAAATTCCTAAGTTTTATGGTGCCCAGCCCAGATTCTGAAAATTTAAGTTTTTTCTTATTTATTTAATGTTACATTTAATTTATTTATAGAGCAGATTGATCTACTTTGTTTCATCTATTCAAATGCCGATTTACTAATATTGTGATAATATATTACATATAAAAATATATTATATATCATATACTGAAAGATTGTGATTTTACCTAAACTATACGGGATCGTAAGATTTAATTGACCATCGATGTTATTTTGAGGCGTAACCCCCTATAGAGTACTTCTCTTTTGTTTTGAGTCGTGGTCCGGTATTATGGTATCCGTCATTACATGTTGAATTGAGATCTTTATCTTTTCCAAATGGCAGAGCACTTTCTTTAGTGTTACAATGGTAACTAATCTGAGAGTTCGTCATTATCATTGGTTAGAGTACCTCTATTTAGATTAACTTCAGATCATGTTTTGAGTCGTGGTACCGTATTAAGGTATCCGTCTTTAAGCTTACCTTAGGTGTTGTTTTAAGATATGGCCTTTACCAGACAGTCGACTTCAGAATTAGGTACGGTACTCTTTTGAGAGTTGTGGTTTGTAGAGTACATTACTGGTCTTTGGGATTCGGTTTCGCGGAGACGCGGTTTTTCTTTTGATCTACGGACGAGAGTTTAAAATCGTAGGTCTAACTCGCTGTAGGTGTCGGCACGAGAATGAACCTTCACTGCCTAAGATAAATAACTGGGCGTAGAAATCGTTGATAACAATAACGCATGAACAGCAAATAAATGTTCTTTTTCAGATGTTTGTCAAAGACGGATCCGGTTCGGAAAGCAGCAATATCAAAAGCGTTGATGAAAGAATGGAAAAAGCTAGGACCAATAACGTAAGCTATTTTAAATATTCAAATCATAACAGTGTTACGAACGTGACATTTGATTCAAAATTTAGATATATGGATGACGTTTTCTTGTTTGATAATGTCAATTTTCATACGTATGTTGATGCAATATATCCTAAGAAATTAAAGATTAAGGACAGAATAAATTTAAAAACATAAACATCTGTTACATGTATAAGTTCACATAACCTGCTTGTTAATAGTTGTTAGAAAAATAAAGATTAAATAAATGAAATCTTCTTACTACTGAAAGGTAACACACGAGATCAGAAATCATTACTTTTTTCGGCCGATGTAACAAACATCTTGCCAATTTATATGTTTTGCCTACCTAATAAGGATTTATTTCCTTGTTTGATAGTGTTAGTTGAAATGTCCTAACAGGCTACGCCGGGCATTCATTCCTCGCTTATTTCATTTGAGTTTGACTAGAGTAGCAGTAACCGATACAGATCAACAGCGGATGCTTACTCATCCATGGCACCTGATCCCACCCCCTGAGTACTCACCGGATTTGCATATTCTCACACGATTAATAAACGGTTATCGATAATATAATGTCTGAAATTTACCCTTATGTTTTAGACAATAAAAAATTTACAGAATATCATATTATCGCATTATCATAATAATCTATTTGAATGTTGAAAATGATTTTATTCGTCTAAAGTTTTGAATTAGCGGACATTATCCAGTAATTTAAACAATTTTCTATTTCATTATTTGTTTTCCAAATTTCAGGTTTGGCGAAATAATTGTTCTCATTCTCTTCATTATACTGGCACTACTATGGGTCTTCCGAGATTTGCCAAATGTTGGTGGATGGGGAGAAGTATTTTTCTTGACTGGAGACACAAAGTAAGATATATTTTGAATTTCTTAAAAATGTTTATTTTGACTTGTGATTGTTGTTTTTAAATCGTCTCTACCGCGTAAAACAAAATTCCCTCTCTCAATTAAATACATGTAATCTGAATTTGAAATGTCCGTGTCCAAATAGTACATATATACAGTCGAGACATTCAAACTCCAGACTAATAAAAGATGGTCACTTAAGACAGGAAGTCACTTGATACAGGGAGACACTTAGTCAGTCTCGACTGTATTTATATGTATACCCTATCAGTTATGAATATCATTTTCTTCACTTCAGCATCATTCAATATAAACTACCACTTAATTTTTTTAATTTATGCATACAACGAATACATTTAAAGGAAATCTTCGACTGCAAGGGATTCTACAGCCTCGACTCTCATCGCAGCTTTACTATTTGTTTTGCCACGGGAGTTGCCTCGTATTTTCTGCTGGAACAAGGATAATGGTAAATTCAAGTCTTCGATTTCTGATAATGATAGTAAATTATATCATTTTTTATTTAGTCCAAAAGTGTGCTGGTATCTCTTGGCAAAGAGAGAGATGCTGATCGTTTAGGGTGTCAGAAGTCCAATATCTGAAAAGGATTAGGAACATTTGCAATCAATTACAACTCATTCGCCATAGGTGCCGAGTAGAGGCCAATGCTTGCTTTCCTTTCAATGATATTCCGTTACATCTGAATTATACTGAAATACTCTTATTGGGGCGTTAATTAACAAGTAGAAAAATATTTTTATAATTTATTTTATTATTCTTTAATCTCATGAAAGACACAAACATTTTCGTAATAATATGGGGACATAGCAGGCATTAAACTGAAATCTACTTCTGTGGAACATATCAATTAATAGAATAAATATAAGTCTAATAATACATACATACTTGTATTTGTTGGACGAATCAATCACCATGCCCTTACGTTTGTCTGTCTGGCGCTTGGTCGTTTTTGTCAGATTCTATAAACCAACGACCATTTCATCTTTCTATTTCATTTAGTGTTCTGACACTCAGTAATGTTGAAACATTCTCAACTTCTCGTCAGGGTCATTTGATATAGTTTCCTGTTTTGTTTTTTTTGTTTTTTTTGTTTTTTTTGTTTTTTTTTTTTTTTTTTGTTTTTGTTTTTTTTTTTTATCTTTTCAAGCAACTAGAATATAATAAGTGAACTTATATAAAGCGATTGCTTCGGGTAGAAGTGTCAATATTTTACCCATTGGGAATATCCTTATATCTAAAAGGAAGGAAAAGAGATAAAGACGGTATTGTTCAAAGTAACTAAGTATACAAGCTTTTATTCTTTTCTAGATTGTGAATGTAGGGAGCTAAAATAAAAAATACCACAGTGTAAACGTTACACAAAATACTTTACAAATGCAGATTCTTTAATAAAACGAATGCAAAATATGTATTGACATATATGTATAGAAATGAAGTTATAGTACTGACCTTTTGTCGTTTCTGTATTTACAGTTTTATTTGTTTGCCCGGATCAAACCCCTCTTTAAATTTCTTGATATTAAAGAGACGTTGTAAAGTGCAAGTTAAGCATTACTGAATGAGTGTTGGACAAATATAGATATCTATTTAAAGTTTAAATATTTACATTAAATTTTGTGGTTAATTGATACCTTGCAAACGCTATAAACCTTGTGGAAAGAATGACCCCTTTACTCTAGTAGAATTTATAAATGACCTTTATGATATTCACATAAATTGTATAGTCTCCTAATTCTCCTGACGAATAATAGAGTAGCAGTGATTCCCATACTATGGGATAAGTCAATCCATGTAAAAGTGATAGAAGTGATCAGCCTTGGAGCCCTCAACTTGATCGCACTTTGGGTCTGACGTGCTCCAGTTTCTCTTTACTAGCTTTATTTCAGATGAATTGGGACGCCAAGAAGAGCCCACTTATAAACCTATCCTCACGTGGGAAGTTGCCGAAAAGAAAGTCGCATGGGGTGTTATAGTTTTGCTTGGTGGTGGCTTTGCCCTTGCTGATGCTTGCACGGTAATATTACATAAAATCATAGTGTTATTCAACAATTCAGTAATGGACGTGGGGTTACATTTGAATTACAGTTATAATGAAATGGATATCCAAATCATACTTTTCGGTCTATTGATTCACATATTCGTCAGTTAATCAATGGAAATGCAAAATAGAAAAAAAAGAATGCCTTTATATATGAGATCGATACAAAGAGTGAGATTATGGGCTTCTGTCATAAAATAAAGGCATCGAATAAATCACTCGTAGTTTAGAACTAAGAAACCTCTTAAAGGAAAAAAAGTCATATTTTGAAATTGACTAGTTTGGAAGTTGGTTTATTTTGACAATGATCAAAATCGGACAAAGATTCAATTTGTAAAATTGAGTGATGATTTGCCAGATTATCAACACCAATATTCAAGCAATCACGAATAATGAGAAATCTTCATTGGGCATGCGCAGTTATGTGAACAAAAACGTGTGTCTCCGAAAGCATTATCTGCGCATTCACCTTTACGATGTCCTAATTACTTATGATTTTTGATCTTGTAGCATCAGTGTTTTACGCGTTCCCGTGAGATCGTCAAGGAACTTTGACTCTTTTGGATTTCATTCTCATTCTTATTTACATTTTCTTTAGTTTTCATTATGTAGGTATATCCTATGTTTTCTATGTCTTTCCGTTTGTATGATGTTTTACTTGCTTAAGTCCATTGGACTCACGATTCATATTATACTTATATAATTCCTGATTACTATTCTATAAGTATACAGGTTGATAAGAGATCATTTTCTTCTTAAATTTGTCTTCTTCATTTTACAGGCTTCCGGGCTTTCCAAACTGGTTGGTTGTGAACTTAGAGTTTTCCAAGATATGGAGCCATGGGTGATGAATTTGATTTTGTGTTTTATAGTGGCAGCAGCAACAGAAATCACCAGCAACACCGCGACCGCGTCACTACTCATGCCAATCATGTTTGAACTGGTAAATTATTTACAAAGAGCGTCACCCCTTTGATGAACCACTTGAATTTGTGAAAATTGTTTTTGTTATTTGCTATTGTATTGTAAAGTTTGTCAAAGAACAGCTGTAACTAAGTTTTATAAAAGGATCGCTGTAATAAATTTCTATGACCTCTGAATTTTATAACCCATCAGATACCCACACCCTTACTGATTCATGAGAAATGCAATCTATGTTTTCGCTTGACCGTGATAAATTTGATACCTGAAATCATTATTGACCATAATAATTATGTCACGATCAATGATATGTGTATATTATCTGCTGAATATCTACCGCATGATTTTTTTCGAAAAGTTTGAGTGCAAAATACGGATTCTGTCTTCATTTTATCTAAAGTACACAATTTCAACTTTCAGATCAATTTCCAGAAAATAAGTTTTATTAATTTTTCCGCATAACGATTGCCTTTGCATTGACAATGAAAGGTGGGCATTATATTTGCCTACTGTTCCTGGGTACCTGATTTCACCTTTGGATATCCAGGGATTCGTGTTGGTATAACTATGTATTCTGTATCCCTCATATGAATTATAAGTCTGATCACTGTTCGCTGCCTTTACCTTTCCATTGATATGCTCATATATATCTTATTTTCAATAGGCAGTTACGATTGGACAACACCCACTTTATTTGATGATATCAGCGGCCACGGCATGTTCCTTTGCCTTTATGCTTCCTGTAGCTACGCCACCAAATGCAATTGTGTTTTCCACAGGGTATATCAGAATTCCAGATATGGTATGTAATACAAAGAAATACAAACAAAACATCGATATTTATAAGTGTCTGTACCATAAAATTAACTTCCTAAATCTGATATAGATATATGAATAAATACAGGCAGGTTGGAATGAATTTTATGTGTGGAAACAACAGAAATAACAATTCTTTACTTTATTAATGGATATGACAGTCCTTTTACAAGCTGCTACAGCGTATTTGAGCAACATCTCAAGGCATATATGGACATTTTGAACTTTAATTCTAGCATATTAACCTGCAACGTGAACATGCAGGTCAAGTTCATTTGTTTCAAAATTTTAAACTAAAATTTCCAGACCAATTTTTCAAGTTTTTGGCCATGTTGTTGAGATGAAGGGAGAGAACGGAATACTTTGAGGAATAAATTACTCAATAACAGATTCTGGTTTGCCAGGCTTATTTATTTTTAATAAAATGCCAACAAATAAAAATGTATGGACTTATATATTTTCTACAAATTTATTTATCAATGTTTCAACCTCCAAATACTCCGTTCTTTATACGATGGAACCCGTTTATATTGAACATTAATATATTGAAATTCCACTTAATTTGATATGATTTTAATTTCCTCGGCTGAATAATCTTTTTATCATTTTAACCTACTTTTTCAAACCCAGTTTATTTTGAAAAAAAAATATCATGATTTGGTTTAATACATCCGGGTTTCGATTGTACATACGTGTATATTTTATCATAATTTATGGTTTCAATGTGATGTTACCTAAGATATGCATGAGAAATTCGTTTTCCCTAAAATCTATTTGTCAAAATCGTACTTTTACAGGCTTTTCCAGGAATAGTCATGAATATAATCGGCGTTGGTGTGCTGACATTAGCTATCAACACGTGGGGTAGTGCTATTTTTGGATTAGGTGAGATCCCCTCAGCGTTTGTAAAATTGACTTCCGGTACGGAATGTGACGCCATGGCGTCAACAGCTGCAACTTTGATAAATTCTACAATAGACGTAACGGTTATTCCATTGACGACAACTTCTTGACGTAGATTAAAGCTTAACAACAAAAACAACAACAACAACAAAAAGAGAATTTTATAAGACTCAACAGTTCATGACTAACTTTGTGAAATGGTACAAGCAGGGTAAGGATGTTTCGCGAGTCTTATATTCTTTTGCACACAAGCGTTTAAGACTGGAGAAAGCATATAGTGTTCAACTCCCTGTGACATGGAAATCAGTTTCCATACCTGTAGTACTTGAAATTTACGTAAAAAGGTTGAGGGTAAAGAGGTACGACAAATATGCCAGAGAAAGATAACGACAACTATAGGGTAGAACAACAACGTTGTCAAACTTATCAATAAAAAGGTACTAAACAAGCCTTCTATTCGTATTCATTTATATTACAACATTGCTTGTATGCAAATGATTTCTTATGTAACTGTGGTATTTGGGAAGTCGCCAGAACATCAATGAAATATAAAAAACAGACTGATTACATACGTAAAAATTATGGAACTTAGTAATTACTTACATGACCAGGTGGTATTGTGTGGAATGGGAAAAATAACAACGACCAATTCATTTCCCTTTGAAGATCGTGTGTAGAAACTGTATAGAGGGATATTTTCGTCCCCGTTTTATTTTCGACCCATTCGCCATCATCGTTAATGGGCGAATTCAAAACTGGGTGAATTCAAAATGATTGATTTATTGAAAAGAATAATGGTTAGACTAGGCGAGTTTGAAACAGGGCGAAACTGTTTGTAAGAGCATTAGGGTGAAAATAACACGGGTCGAAAATAATCCTGTATACAGGAGAGAGAGAGAGAGAGAGAGAGAAAGAGAGAGAAAGAGAGGGATATATTTGAAATACGGGCGATTTATGGAAAAGATCGTTCCTAGTTCCGGGGTACTGTATTAAGTTATAGTGTATTAAAACGGGTTACGTTAATTCTCAAACGGATAAGATATAAATGTATCCTGGAGAAGGTCTTCATTATTTAGGTCCTCTCTGTTAGCCAAACAACGCACAGCCATCATGATTTTATCTCTTTTCACGTTCTCTGCTATTTAAAACAAGTCATGCGAGAGAATGAAACCTGATCACGACACAGGATGTGTACCCCATGACTGCTTATCATTAACATGTTCTTTGAAAGGCGTGTACGAAAAATAAATCAATAATGACGCTGTTATGCAATCAAGCAAAAACGACCTGAAAACACATTATTGAAGTCGGGTAATGTGATGATTTTGATCTTATCAACTAAATATTGTAGCAGCATAATACCTCCTGCTCAGATAAATAAACTCTCTCTCTCTCTCTCTCTCTCTCTCTCTCTCTCTCTCTCTCTCATTTACTTTTTCGTGTCAACAACAGATAATACCGTAACATTTGTACACTGCTAGTGTACAAATGTTAGTGATATATATATATACGTGTGTGTGCGTGCGTGCGTGTGTCATTAATTGATGGTAAAATATAAAAAATAGAAGAAGACATGACAAATACGGTCCCTCAATTTAGGCTTGGTACTAAGATAACTGTGACCGTCACACTGCGTTGTAAACATAGGCTCCTCTACATCGAGTGACACTCACCGCGTATTTCTGTTTTAAGAAAGAATACTTCAGGTTACTTTATGCAAATAGTGCTGTTCATGTATTCATTTGTGGGGAGATTGTACATCATAGAGTAGGCGATATTGCTGGGTAAAGAAGGTTTACAGTAATTAGCAACTAATACATGGATTTTGTTTGGAGTCTCCACTTTCAGAACATTAAAAATGAATCTATTTATTTTTTTGTTAACAACAAAATTTTCATACATGTATCTAATTGTTATCTCAGACTTTTAAATTGATAAACAGTCCATCAGTCTTAATTAAGCTAAATATTGATTCGTGATCTGAAGTGGAAGGAATAAAGTTTAATTTTAAAAGACTTAGTTACATGATTCGTTTCAGTACATTTTGTACTTAAAGGGTTTTTATAACACTTACATACATAAAGTCATATATAGATCAATGGGGTTTGATATTTATAACGATAGGTAACTCTATTATAACCTATCTATGAAATTACAGAAATAAAGTTTATTTTACTGTTTATTAGATAGCAACAGAGTTTCGCCAGAGGCCAAAAGTCGAATATTGCTTATTACTTAACATTCGGAAAAAAGTGAGTGCACATTTTACCCGTTTCGTCATATTTAGTGTCTCTTATTAGGATACGGGAAGTTCATGAAATGAGGAATCCAGAGCTAGTTCATTATTCCATTGGAAGGGGAAGTCAGATATATACAATTGATCCTCGAGGACAGGAAAGACATAGAGAATGTTATCCACGGGCCTAGGCATTTCCTGCTCCCTCGCATCAATGACTTTACTGCAAACAGTTCAAATGAAACAATTGTATACATGTACTATAAAACGGGATCTCGGATGACTGAACCATCCAGAAATGGTCAATACTTGAAACTAAATCTAGATCTGTCTACAGGCATGTGTAAGGTAAAAATGAATCGAATTTTTAATATATTTGGCATTTTACATTGAGGTGCCCACTGATATGAAAATCTTCACGACAAACTGGTTCAGATTGCCCTCGGACTATCACTTAAGTAAATAAAGACAAAAAAGTAGGAATCTCCGTGGCAGAATGGTTACAGCATTGTGTATAAAACCATTAAGTCTCTCATCCGCCGGTACAAGTCCCGCTGCAACCTCAGTTGATTATGTGAGAAAGTTTGCCAGTTTACTTGCCGGTTGGCTCTTCCAGGGTACATTTGTGACCAGGTTCTCGCCTCCATTAAGCAAACCGGTTGCCACCTTATGACAGGGAGAGAGTCAAGTTTTGTGTAAAATAAAACAGGACAACAAAGAAAGACACAGATAAAAAGACCTAGACTTGACATTTCCTTTCTTTATGAAAAGTTGAACATCATAACGTCTTCTAATATGCTCTCATCACAGACAGATAAAGTGCTATTAAAATTATAAAACTATTCAATAGGATGTGTTTGCTATCTATATCAAAAACTAATCGGATGGTTTACGATATATAATCTCTATGTAAACATGCCAGAAGAGCGTAAACTCTTAATGTTTACCGGGTGGAAATTGAAATGATTGCTATGTTATACGTAAATACCTGTACTCTTATCTAATCGCCAATCAAGACCGGCGAACTTTATCGGTTCAAAGAATTCAAGTGGATCTCACTTCCGTTAAAAGAAAAACAGGCCGTAGCCAAGATGAATACAGGTGAATCATAGGTATCTTAAACATGAAGCATTCTGATAGGGTAATATGGTATATTATTATGCCACGTGTTCTGTCGACTTGTTCAGGTGTATATAAATATACATGCATATCTAAAACCTTAATGTAGTATATATAGTACCTACATGTGTCAAAGAAATACTCAATTCATCAACTCCGGAATTTTTTTATACACGGGACACATCTTGGGTTATCCTGGTATTTACCACTCCATTGCTTAGCTGTGATTTCATAAAACACGCGACATCTGTGTAAAAGACATCGATAATCAGAGGAGGAAAACATGGGGATACGGTCAACGTTAAGAAGTATCTGGGCCATACGGAGTTTAATTCTAGTTGCTGTGGCCTTTATTGCACCCATTCACCTTATTATGGTCGGGACCATGGTACGTACTCATTACATTCATTAATTTACATCAGCGAACCTTCTCATGACACTGTCATTATCATAGTGTTTCGTTAGCAATATTTACGTGTCTGTTGATGTAAATGTCTGATGAAGTAAATCTTATGCTAACATTATGCAAATTAAATGTCCAAAATCATTATATACTATTACACATTACTTAGGACGCTGTTCTCAATATAAAAAAGAAAAGGTATGTAAATTTCCTATCATAAAATAAATGGAAGATACTTATATTCTATAGGACATGCTTAACCATCAAACGGGTATAATTTGTTCCCTCCTCAAACACTTGGTTATTCCAGAGCATATTAACAGTTTCTGTGTAATAAATTATATATTTTCTGGGATCATCAGCATTTCTGTAAAATAAGACTTTAAAAGTTCTGAAGGACAATTCAGGTAGTAAATAAATGTACATTTATACATGTGTAAGACTGGCCTTTGGTCTTTGTTAATCACTTGACCCTATACATTGAGGAATCCCGCACCTATGCTTTCATTTGCAGTCGAGAGGTCTAGAATAGTGTCATACAAAAGTCTCTTGCAAAGCAATACCAACTAACCACAAAACTATATACCATACTGTTTTTACTGTTCCCAAAGTAGAGATATAGGATTTAAGACTCAATTATACTGAAATGGTAATGTTCAAAATTCAAATATTTTGAGACTTTAAAGATTTTGTGGGTAGGATATTGATGAATGATTTTTGCAATATTTAGCCCTCATAGTGTTACCGGATATGAATTATTCCTGAGAACATAACTGACATGTGTAGCGCGTGGATCAGGAGTTGAGCCTGAACTCATTCCCTGTTTTATGTGGGTCTGTGTCTTACTATTTATTTGTTGTCCTATAGATTTCTGTTTGTGGTATTGTCTCCGTTTATTTTCGCCATGGTGTCTGTCGTTCTTACGCATGAATGTCCTTTAATATCGTCTACTTCCCATTCAATTAATCCTTATTGGATTTGGAAATAAGCTCTGTATTATAAGGGAAGCCGGGATACTATTTTTTTATCCTAACTTTCCAATAGCCATACACGTTTCCGTGGTAGATTTTCGCTTATATTAAGATTAGGGATCGTTGGATTGAGTCCCACCTGTGGGATTTCTATAAACTATCCTTTAGGGCAACGAAAAAACGGATGTAATGTAGAAATGGTATATACATAAATGACGTAAATGAGTGCCGAAAATGGCACAAATTACCGTGAAAGTAATAGTAGGAAACAGTCTTAAATATCTAAAAGTAAAGTAAATTATCACGTCTTATTTGATTGTTTATTACCAATCATATATTGCAGGAAGCCAGGTGCGCATATGTCATGTTGTCCATGGCCATCATGTGGCTTACAGAAGCGTTGCCAATATCGGTGGTCGCACTAATGCCAGTGTTTCTATTGCCAATGCTCGGAGTCAAAAATGGAAGAGACGTGTCATCCAAATACATCAATGTAAGCTTGTACCTAATTAAAGTAAAACCAGAATATATTGAGACCAAAGGGCAATGAATTTTTCTTTCAAATTTACAGTGTTTTCAAAATAACGAGGTCAGAAAAGTAAAAAGCTTTATAGATAGGGATTTAAAAATCATTTCAAATGAAGCGGAATTTGAATAAATCAGGGTACCACTGTATTACATTTCACCATTGTCGTCTACATTCAGGTAAATATATCAAAATTTGCCCATGCTCGGCACTAATGGCCATAGAGCAAGGAGAATTATTTGACGCGACGATAACTACTGTGAAATAGGTTTTTACTGTGTCATCCGATAGACTGGGACAGTCGACCGTGGCTCGGGCTCGAACTAAGGACCCCAAGATCAGAAGTTGAAAGCGCTAACCACTAGGCCACGGCGGCACCTCGAATACTTGTTATGATTAACAATATTAGTGTCCATGGTCATTTCAGCAGTATATATTGCTATATAACCATACTAATCAATTTAGTGTAACGTAACCAATTATCAAAAGTTGTATTAATCAACGATCGCAAAATTTAAGAAAATATAGAAAACTGCAATAAAACGAAAAGTTTTTGTAAGTTAGTCTTGCTCCTGTCCTCAAAATCATTTAAAACTTCCAATTAGCATATACAACACACATTAAGAATGTGTATTTTTGCAGGACACCAATATGTTGTTTATGGGCGGTTTGATCGTGGCCGTTGCTATGGAAGAAGTTAACCTCCACCGCAGAATCGCCATGGGAATGACCATGTTGATGGGTTCACGGACAAATATGTACGTATTCAGACTTTTTTTAGAACCATTCATAGTGTAGGAATCATTCATTTTGTTTTTATTTATCATTCAAATTACAAGCACAGCGTACTACATTGAGAGAGAGAGAGAGAGAGAGAGAGAGAGAGAGAGAGAGAATTTTCTTTAACATGAATGTGTACACATTTCAACGACTATTTTGACTCAATATACAAAAAAAGTTTACGAAGTACTTCTCAAATTTCAGGAATAGTAGGATATACCAGAATCTACATGTACTATAAAAATTGAGAGAGGGGTATACATTGATATACTATAGCAAGCGAGAAGGTAAAACTAATGAGTATATACGTATTTCCTAAACCTTCGATTTAAAAACCCGACCAGTTTTTGAGGTTTTCTCTATTTTCTTTTTTTATGCTCCAAATACTTCTAATGAATGATGAATGAATCTATTGAATACAAGCTTCCCATGTTTAATCGCCACAAGCTCAAAATTCCCGGCACTGACCAACCCAATTAGTAAGGGTGTATGATAATGATCAGACATTTTTCAATGTTCACCTACTTTCTGTCGAAATAGACATGCGCCAGTATAAGGGAAGAATCACAATTCAACAACAGTAGACAATGACGACCACGAGGTAATTTTATTACCGGAAAAACAAACAATAATAGTTAGACCAACAACGGACAGGGGCATACAACTCTGCGCACGGAATGCCTAATACACTCAACACACTCTGGCGATGCTGTTATGTACCTTTTGTGTTAAGAACACTAAAGAGCTTATGTCCTGTCTGCATCCCTTTACATTCTGAATCATACCTCTCAAAAATATTGCCTAGTCAAAATTTGTTTATTTGCGCCGGTTCAGTTTGACATGTAGAGTTCTACATGTAATCTAGTAGGCCAATTCAAAATAAAATACATTGTAAATTGACAAACGTGTTGGGGAGCGTGTAACTGAATGTGTGTGTATTTTTTTTAGAGTCTTATTCAAGAATTTCTATTTGAACAAAATTTGTTAGAATATTCAAATTGCTATGTACTTTTAATATTTATTCAATGAATGGAGGCTTGACAAGTATTCGGGACGTTTTACAGACATGTTATCTACATAAATTAAACACTATTGTTGAAAAAGTGATGCTTTATTCACTCATATAATACTTCCTTAAAGTACATAAAAACCATTATTGAAATCCGATATCTCCTGGATGCACAGTGAGCGAGAAATATGTTTTGACAGTCACAAATATCGGCAATATAAGTATATAGTGCCCTTGACTATAAATATCCTTTTCTACTAGATACCATACAATCTGTACCAGGGGGACCATATAAAGTTGTTTGTGTGTTTTAGATTAACAAACATAAGTTTAGTCGTCAGTTAGTTTTGTCCTACAAAATTACTTTTTGTACTGGAACCATTTATAAAAGGTGTCATGCCTTAGATAATGCAAATAACTTACAGGTTACATAAAGGTCAGGGGCCTCCGTGGTCGAGTGGCTAGCGTGTTCGACTGCGAATCTGAAGATCCGGGTTCGAGCCGGGTAGCGCCACTCCGCGGTTGACCGTCCCTGTCTTTCGGATGAGACAGTAAAAACCGAGGTCCCGTGAGGAGGTGTTGACACGTTAAAGAACCTCCCTGCTCTACGGCCAGCAGTGCGAAATTTGTCGCCCTTCACCGGCACACGATGACGTTTCCATGTGAGTGAAATATTCTTGAGTGGGACAACAATTACAATAACAACAACAACAACAATACATACATACATACATACACATGTATACTTAACCCTTTAACGCCCACGGACGCCTTTTGACGCCTTTTGCATTGTATTCTATTTGAACCTATTTATCGAAAAACTGCTTACACGCACTGTTCAAAATACAGCAAATTAAAAAAAAAGTGAAATGAAACAAACTTTATATAGAATTTTTTTTCTATCTTTTATCAAATGCACGCAAGTAGCTGAAAAATTAGCCGAGAGTTATAACACCGTGCGCGAAAATATATTATGACGTTAATCGCTAGGACGATAGGATTGGCTAGACCTAAACGGCCACCGTAATATACTATGTAATACACTCGGGTTTATTAAACTAAAAAAAAATTCTTAATTCTGTCAGTCATATTTCGTTTCAGTCATATTTCTATTTAAGATGCTTACGTGGAAAAGAGGTTTGA
>JACSZP010002001.1:9966-21305 GCA_016161895.1 Pinna nobilis
ATTTGTTAGTTACAACTCACTAAGGATATCAATTAATTATCAAGTTATAGCTTTACACCTGAAACTTCTTTAATTTACAATTTCCCGTTTCTTGCGTTCAAATCGATTTTTATTTCATAACACGTATATTTAGAGCAGGAGAAAAAAAAAAGAATTAGCCTGTGGTATACTCTACTTCAGACGGAACATATTCTACACATACAATAAAAATAAAATGCACAACTCATGCGCCTATTCAAAGCATGAACAAACAAAATAACGTTTCCATTTAACTTAAATTAAAAGTAAAACGTTAATTGAAACTAGAGAGAGCACTAAACAGGTTTAGATTTTCTCATGTCGAATTTTATAGTCAATTAAATGCCATGTCTTCAAAGACAGCACTTGAATGTCAACTGGTGCGACAAACAAAGAAACATTTAACATGATAAACTGTGCCCGATTAAATACACACTGTATAAAATGTTTTCATTCAGAGCGAAATCCGAGTCCCTATCCTTATTGAAGGCCACACAGGAGCACAGACATATTGCGATTTTTGATAGACGTATTTCTCTACCTGACATATATTTCAAACTTTACCCCTAACGGAATAAATTTAATTTTGACATGTGCCATTTTCCTCATACATGTTTACACGAATTCCACTTCTGAATTTTTAGAATTACACGTTTGCCCAGTGTTCAATTGGATTGTACATCATCTAACCAGTTACCTGATGCTTGATAAATTGATATATCTGATATTTATATCGTATTTTATTATGATCCTCCATGTTGTAGTGTTTAAAAATTCAACATCATTATAATTAGTTTGTCCAGTAGACATCGATTCTCATCACGTAATTAATCACGTGACCTAGTGGTTTGTGTGTTCGTCTGATCGTGAGATCGTGGGCTCGAATCCGAGTCTTGCTGCAGTTGACTGTCCCTGTCATTCGGATGAAAAAGAAAAACGAGGTTCTGTGTCACAGTAGTACCGAGAAGTTAGAGAACCCTCTTCAAACCAGTGTCAAATTAAAACAATATATTTTTAAAATGGACTTTTAATATAAAATTATTAAAAACGCCAATTTCTCGATATCTTGTCATAAAATTTTTAAATATTACTTTTATGATTCTTCAAAAGAGTTTGATAATAAAAAATTAGGTATAAGGTATTTATATTTATTTCTATAATTTGTACATTTTCAGACATTCTGCATAGTGATAACATTGGTAAAGAATAAATCTTTAATATAAAGAACACTATCCCATAATAATTCTTATAATCCAATGTCTCTTTGAGTAGCTTTATATGTCCAACAATGATCTCACTGCAGGAATGGTACAGTCTAACCTGTCTTAGTGACCTATTGAATCAACGGACTACCTGTCGTATGTAACCTAAATACATGTATATGGTTCCAAAGATAACTTTTTCCTTTGTAAGTCAAACGACGTAAGAGACGATCTGTCTGTTTTACCTAAATTTATGGTTTCCAACACGGGTCTTTTCCATATAATCCATCTGAATTAAAGGATCACCTGTCAGATGTGACCCTCTGTGTCCCTTACCTTGGACGGTATCTTTAAAGAGGTTAGAAAGTTTTAACTACAGCTTTTTGATTAATGTGTTTAGCGAGGGTTTAAGGTACATACAATCATTTCTTGAAAAAAATTAAAAGAAAAAGTGTCATATGGGTGTCAGCATAACTGACTGCCTGAAAATTTTCCGAGAACGAAGATAGTGATTCGGCTAACAATACTTTCGTTCTTTCCAAGAATTCAACATTCCATTGTCCACCTGTACAAATAGAGAAAATACATAAATACATCTGGTCAAGTGATTATATTAAAGTCAACGTGTAGTAAAATAGATTGAAACAATAAGATTGATAATTTATTTAGAATTTGAAGTACTTAAGGGAAAACAACAAGAGGATGGACCAGCAAAGATAGCTATTAATTCAGCTAAGGATTTTTACATCAAAGCCTAAAGACTTAATGCGAGGGACAAGATCGTTTAAAAGTCGATGACAATTGACAAAGGGTCATGCTTTCATTGGTAAGCATAGTTGCATAGTTGCTGCCTTGCTTACATAAATAATTGAAGGTCACACAGATAGTTAAGAGCCTTACTTGCATAGGAAATTGAGATCTTGTTTGCATGGGTAATTCGGGGTCACACTTGCATGGGAAGTTAGGGGACTTGCCAACATCTGCAGTCTCGGACGACCGTGAAGCCCTAGACTACCGTTAATGACATTTTTTGTTGTTTTTTACATACATTTATTCAAATTAATTGCAAGACACAAACCACAACCATAACATTGAAATTATGGCTAATTTAATCTTCTGTAGGAAAGAAGAAAATATATTTACCAAACATTTCTTTGATTTCAGCTTCAGATATCAAATGTGGTGGTCCTAAAATATGCATAATACAATGATAGATGTGTGTACCCTGTTGGCTATTCTGCCTTTATTATTCGGTCATAAAATCACTGGCATACACGTGTGTGTGTGTGTGTGTGTGNNCTTCTGATGTGTTGATTAAAACATCGCTATAATGCCCAAAATATTTTAGATAAAAGCAGGTTCATAAGTAAAAAATAGTAATTTAATGATACCAAGGGAGCATGCAAATTTCAAAAATCGAAAAACACTTAATTCGATGTCAACCCCCACTCCTCCCCCCCCCCCCAAAAAAAAAACAACAACAACAACAACAAATAAATAGACAAACAATAGCAAAACAAAGGAAACAATATTACAAAAAGGCAATCCATGTAACATTGTGACATTTCACCCAGTGGCAATGTTTTGGTTTGGGGTTTGTAAATTTCCCATACGTAAAACTGAATTTTACTTGTATACCAAATATGACGCCAATAAGCAGAAATAAAGGATAAACCCAGAAACAAATTCTCTGAGGCCTTATGTGCTGAGCGGAAGGAAAAATCTAAATTTTCTCACCGATGTCTGATAACGTCTCCGTTTAGGTGAAAGATGCCCGAGTAGCACGTTAAACGACAACAAAATATTCACTGATTTCACCAATATATTACCTGTAAATAAATTGTTATCATAGTCAACTGTCTTTACCAAATACCGGCAAGATGGTGTCATCAGAAATTCCATCACCTCTGCATATCTGTGATAAAAAATAAACCATGTGAAAGAATAAAGAAGATTTTTTCCGGAAATTGTCAGTTTATCTGACCATCATCTGAGATATTTTCAACCTGGTTTCCTTCATTTTCTTTGACTTTTGTTGAGAAAAGTACCAATCATTCCATTTTCAGCAACCCCAAAGTATAAATCGCTAGGAGGATAAGGAGGCAGTATACAATTTGTCGAATATTGGACAAACACGGACCTCCGACAACCCAGAGTTGGCACCTGATGCCGTGGAGGAGGTAAGCTTCCTCTGCTGACCGGCCACATCCACCGAGAGTCCATAATTAAACTCAGATGAAATAATTTAGAAACGAATTGTCGCCAGAAACGTTAGAGAACATTTAACATGTTGCAAATTGTTTACATTAAACATGATTTGGTATATCCTTGTGAAAACAACTTCGCATTAAGTAGTTTGCCTCTGTATAAAAATGTTCCCAGGTTTAGAGAATTCCCTGGCATATCGCATTATCTGCAGTTTGGTTGTTTAATTTAGTTAGTTTGTATCTATAGTTAAATGTCCATGTAGGATGATAAAAGGTGTTAGGATGTTGGAATATCAATATCTGATTAACACCGCTTCTTGAATAAGAAACATTACAATATATATATATATGTAGTTTTTCCTAAACATATGTCAGTATGGATATTTGCTGGATCCTGCTGTGTTCCTATGTTTGTAAGGAATGTTCTGGTGTTTTTGTATTAAATACATTTAATCTAATATCTAGGAAAATTCGATACCTTTTCCTGTCCTCTATGTTGATAGCAATGAGGGAGCCTCTATCCCAAATAACATCCATTTTTCCTTCCAATTTGCTTCAAATAAATAATTTAGAAATAAAAATCTTGTTATAATGCACTATTGAAGCTTTAAAAGGGACGCGAAAAAAAAAAAGAAATTTCTGACGAAAACAAAAATAGACATCACTGCCTCGGAGAAGATACAATATAATCAACACAATCGTTTACTGACAAATCATTGAATACGAAATAAGTATTTAATTTTGTAACATAGCGCAATAGTTCATTAAAAAGAAATGAAAATTTGAATTTTTTAAATGGGTAAAATAGCAAATGTTACAGTTCAAGTCCTCGCACCGAATGATAGCAATGCAATGTGTGAAGTCACCTTTCTTTCATAAGTTTGCTATTGTTTTTGTTATTTCTCTCTTAAAGTTTCTTCAGTCGTCAGCATCCCGATGACACCTAGATATGATTGAAATAACGTTTGAAATGAAGTGAAATAATAATTTAAAAATCAACAACAATTTGTTATGAAATAAAACAAAAATTCAAATGACATCGCAAAATTTTGCATGCTTGATATCCAATGTAATATCAAAAGTATTCCTTACTCATTGAACAAAAAGAAGTCACAGCAATAGAGCTTAATTTTGTTATCTTCACTCTGAAAAATCAATTAAAAGCAGTGAGAACAAACATTTTGCATAAATCCGTCAGTATCAGACATAATTACGGCGAGGACGAACATGCGACGTACCAACTGACCAAAAAAATAAGAAAACATAGCAAGCATGTCAAACAATTTAACGTTTATCTTCGAAAATTGGTGTTTCCGAGTGGTAAAATTTCCCCTCGCTTTTTTTCCCGGGAAAAGCCGAAAACAATCGAGGAACACAAAATTACACAGTATTATTATTGAGGGACATCGAGGGCCTCCGTGGCCAAGTGGTTAACGTATTCAACTTCGAATCGAAGGGTCCGGGGATCGAATCCGCGCAGCGCCAATCCGCGGTTGGCCGTCCCTGTCTCTCGGATGAGACAGTAAAAACCGAGGTCCCTTGTCACAGTAGGTGTTGGCACGTTAAAGAATCCTCCCTGCTCTATGGCCATGCGCGCCGAGCATGGGCAAAATTTGTGGCCCTTCACCGGCACACGGTGACGTCTCCATATGAGTGAAATATTTTTGAGTGGGACGTTGAACAACAATATAACCAACCAACCATGTAGAATATCGAAAATAAAACTAAATATATGAACACAATGTACATGTGATTCTTGTATAGTTATTTCATGGGTATAGGTATGATAATGCAATACCCTTTTTCGTACAAACGTACCGCATATAATTTCCCATCAATTTCCTTTACATCTTTTACGCTATATTTGACATCGTTTTCTTTAAAGAAATCAACCAATGCTATATCTGAAGCCTCTACTACTATGACCGTATGTCCTTTTTCGGCAAGCCTGTTCATACAATTATAACATAATATAAAATCATACAAAAAAGTTTGTGTTTAGAATTTTAATCTGTTCAACGACACAAAAAATAATACTTTTGAGAAAAGAATGTAGATGCAACAAGGGATACTTGAAAGTTCGAGTCTCATATAATACAAGTTAGAAAATGAAAACTTATGGTAAATTTGAACAGTTTAGGTCTAGGTGCCCATAGGAAGGGAGTCGGTATCACCTGTAAAACAGGCTTAACCTGTCGCATATGGTCCATATAAATTTCTCTAGTAGGGAACTTTCGAGTTAGCCCGGATAACTTATGAATCTGCATTTATCCGAACAAGACACGCACGCTTTGAGAAATGTTCTTCAGCTCTATTTTCGGTGTACTGTTTAACACATAGTTTCAATAGTCAAACAGTCAGTTGAACCGCCTTGCCAATGTCTGGAGAGTCCTGACTCTAAAGTCCGCTGTTAGTTCAAATTCTGACAGGTGAATTAGAACCACTGTAAATTATCGTGTTCCAGAATGTCGTGTAACACTGTTGAGTGGGAGATTTCATATTCTCTAAAGAGCTCCTCATAAAATCAAGTTACTGGTCAACGTAAATGCTATGCTATCAATGATTTGTGCGAAGAGACAAGTTGTTACAAGGCATGCAGATGGGAAAAGATAAAGATTTACGATGGTAGTGATGTCATAAAAGAGATTAAATAGTAGGATCCCTTTTTATTATTCGTAATTTTCATTAATATATATCAACTAAACGTTATCAACAAAAACATTCATTTTTTTTCAATTTTAAATACGCTTTTATATGAACTAGAGTCTATCAGAGAAGTCATTTTTCTACTTTCTTATGAACTTTTTACAAGGCATACGAAACACTGAAGACTGTATTGTAAGAAGTATCCTGCAAATCTTTCAACATTCAAGTATTATTGTAAGTGACTTTGTTTTTCCTTGCATGAGAGAATCTCACTTATTTCCAGACTTTACGTCTAGCTACATCTCTGTTAAAAGCAAAGCTGTAGCTATATAGATAACTCTATCTATTTTCAGCTTATGTCGAATTTTTGCTTTTATGTCATCGTTTCAGTTACAATATGTAATCAGGTGACACACTGAATCGGTCAAAAATTATGCCCTGTCCCTTTTATTTACCATAGAAAATACAGATATTTACAGATATAAATACATTGTATACAACTGTATGTATACATACATATATCTATATATATTTAAGGTTTAAGATAAAGGAAAAAGACAAAATCGGCACAATATTAGCTACCAGGTTAAACATCAAAGGTTTTCGCAACGTATATTGACACAACAGGTACTTGTGCAAAGTTCTATAAATCTTATTCAGAGTTAGGCGTAAAGAGGAAGCAATATCAACTTTGATGATTTATTTAAGCGACGGATTTCTGGGCAGCCAATGAAATTAAAGTACTATTTGGAACATACGATAAAAAAGAGCATCGGCTTGATTTTTACGAAATTCAATATAATCTTGATTAGTGATTTGGACTGAAGTTACAGCAATATCAAGTTAAAAAGGAAGCAATAAGAATGCTTGTAAGAAGTGAATATCTTGTAAACCAATAATCTGAGCGAGTTTGAGTGGTGTTTTAAAATAAATATACGATATTAAAAAGATAAAGGGTAAAGGGTGCAATAAAATTTGGCATTAACTTGATTTGTAAATTGAACTAAATTTATATAAAACTCACATAATCGCATGATAATCCGTGATAGCTATTTTCATTATTGTCTTATGGTATTCTGGTGGTGTTTTAAATATAAATCAGATAAAAGAAATGTATCGCGTTGACCTAACAAAACTGAATTAAACTGATTTGTGAATTGAAAGACAAGGTTAAGGTTATTTAATGTAAAACAACATTTCAGTAATGATAAAATGCATCCCGACATAAAGTCTGAGCTGCTAATGAAAATTGCCATAATTTTTTACTTACCATTTCATGTCGAGGGATTTACCACAAAGCGGTACAAACACATTGATATTTTCTCTCCCGTTTAGAAGTTTGTCTGAAAACTTCACCAGTGTACTGAAATTAATCAAGGATTAAGTTTTTGAAATCGAATTATCTAGAATAGCGTGTTGTAAGATAAACTTTCCAAATCTCTTGACAAGCATAGTAACATAAAAGTGAAAATGTGCAGCAAAATGAAAACCCTAATATATAATTGGCTATCAAGATCCGAATCAACGAAGTAAGTTTATGAGGTCGCGCCATGGGTTCGAGAAATGTTCCGGTTGGCCGTCCCTGTCTTTCGGATGACACATTAAAAACCGAAGTCCCCTATCACAGTAGGTGTTGGCACGTTAAGGAACCTTCCTGCTCTACGGTCATAAGCGGCGAGCAAAGGCAAAATTGGCCGCCCTTCACATGGTGACATCTCCGTATAAGTGAAAGATTCTTGAGTGGCACATTAAACAACAATATAACGAAACAGCTCACCAAAGCCAATATACTCTATCGAGAATGTTCTATTTCTATTGCGCTATGGAGATTGAAGGTACGCGTCATCAACGAAAGTGCTGAATGAAAAAGTTCCGAAAGAGGTTATAGTACTTGACCTTTTAATATGGGTTTCATTAGATCTTCGCGTCATGCGAAATAAAGGAGAACACACTGAATATCATATTTCTATTAAATCTGAATGGTCTTAATAGCAAGGTTGCACTCTATGTGCATATCCAATATTCCAAATACATGTAAACTTATCAAGTACATGTAATATCAAACAATAAAACTTACGGTAAACTTTATTTACATGGAATGGTGTATCATTTTTATCCCACATGGACTTCCATTCATCCACAGACACATAAGGGGGTGGCCCTTGGCCTTTGTTAGCCATTTTTTTGATAGCTAATAAAAAAGCAAAGTATTTATGAAAACATCACTCATTTGCATGAGCCACGAAACAATACTATCTATTGAACAATCATGACGTGTATCCGCGGAAAGGTGTTCCGCTTCATGACGTAAGGTCGGAAGGTCGAACCCAAGATTGTACAAACGAGTCAAATAGTATCGAGTATTGTATTAACCAATAGATGCGAATACAACTAAAACAACAGCTTGCCATTGATTATTTTGAATTTTACGTTTTCCGCTTTCAAAATATTTGAATAGTGTCATGTTATTGATTTGACTCTATTTGCGTCGATTCCTTTTGGACTTGGAAAGAAAATGTTTCAAGTAGGCTTTAATTATGAGATAGGCATACTACATTTGACATACATGAGGCTTTTTGATGCCTCTATGTAGTTGTGAATATCTTAACTTTATGTTTTGAATAATTCTTTAATTCAAGGGGGTCCTAGCTTGACATGAATAAAAAACCGAGAAATGATTGACGTTCGTATCTTAAATTCTTTTGTGCACATGTCTCAGGCAATGCTGCATTGATTTAGTCCAAAGACGTTGCAATTTTTTCTTTTGATTGGATAATACCATTTACATTCTTCATATTTCATTCATTGCCTAAAAGAAAATCATAACAGCAAGATGCAACGCAACCATTCCGTGACCACTTGGCGAGTCAACCTATCTTTAAAAATGTAATAGCAGATCCTTTGCCCAATCCCGGAAAGAATCGCATATTTCTTTTTAAAGTTGATACAGACTAAATTAGCCTACTCTCTACTCTTCCAGCAAACACGCTTCGAATGTGTGCGTAGATCTAAGGTGCTTTCCTTGTGTATAGATAAAAAATGTGTCACCCTTCAATGACACAATGGTGACGTCATCAAATACTGAGTGAAAATTCCTTGGGTTGGACGTTAAACAAAACAACAACAGCAACAACAACCAATTAAGCCAATAAACTCCATTTCGTCTAAAATCCTAAACATATTCAACTCGAGATGAAGGTTGACCATATACAGGCCCTACGTTTTTTATGTCAACTTACGTGCAATGTTCACCTGAACAACATGTCCCCGGAATTCCGCTTACGTAGCATAATTGTTTACTCAATATATTCTATTTTTAACAGAGAAAAATTCTGTAATACGATACGGTATGTCTGAACCTAGTTGAATAATAGTTTAATTCGTAGTTAGATTTAACTATGAACTTACTGATGGTTAAACTTGTGGTTGTGGTAACTAAAATAATATGTTAATTAGTTAATTTGTTATTCGTTAACATAACAACCCTCTAATAGAGTTAAACCATATACTTAGCAAACTACAAGCTAGATCTTTAACTTATAGTTCGTGGCTAACTACAAGTTAATTTAACAATGCATTAAGTAAGTGGGTCAAGATGCATACAGATAGAAACATTGGTGTCTGCCTAGCAAGGTGGATCGTGTACTATCCTGGCATACTGAGTACTTCCACATAGTACAAATCACTACAATTCGGTATTTCCCATGAAACGCCAACTCGTTCCTGAAATATACGAGGTATATTTTCTAGATTTATTTATTCAGCTCAGTATGAGGGGCAAATAGATCCATTTGGTACACAACAACACAAGCAAAGAGGAGCAACTCCAGAAAACATCCGTCAAAATGTGATGACGAATACCAAATAAATGTACATAAACTTTGTGAAACAATGTGAAGATAGTCGGCATTTTGTTTTACATATACAACATATCGATCGATGAGTCATAATCGACGATGGTCATAAACGAGAAAAAGGGCCGGATAAGGTATGTGAAAAAGGGGCATATCCGTCATCATCTGTTTTACAGATATACCATATCGATTAACCAGACCATGATGACAACCATTAAACTTTCAAAGTGACAACTTCAATTCAACCCTTAGTCAAGTAACTTCTTTGTCAGCAGCAACCCCCCTTCAAGGAAAGTTTAATAAGAAACACATGCTCTAGAATACCATGTCAATTGAGAGACGTATACTCCATATACAGGTGCTGCTGGAATGTTGCTGCTTAAAAATAGAAAGTTTACAATAAGGAAATTGAAGTCATCTCTTTTATCGCGAAGTTTTGTTCTCAACCGTCCCTCTTTGTCAATCTCCAGGTGTAGATCAAGGTATGAGGCAGACATGGCGGTTTCCAGGGTGCCATTATTTCGAGTTCATTGGGATAGATTCGATCAAGATATCCCTCAAGTTTGGGATTATTTAACGAAAGAACGTTATCTATAAAGCAGAATGTGAAGTTCAATGATCGGGCCAAGTTCTTGTCATTATTCTTTAAAAGCCCCTGTATGAAATGAGCCTCATACGAATAAAGAAATAAGTCAGCAAGAAGAGGAGCACAGTTGGTACCCATTCCGTTGGGATGCTAACATTTTGTTGAAAAAACACGTCCACCGAACACAACAAGTATGTTGTCAATGAAAATTTTAAGCATTCTGATGATGTCATTTTCAGCGAACATTTTGTTAAAATCAGTGTTTATTCCTCCCTAAAACGACATGTATGTACTTGTATCTACGTTCGCCATTCTTTTTGACAAAGCAAAGCCGAACCAATCCTTGTTTTCTCTTTTTAGTTTAGAGTGGGGAATGGTCGTATAGAGAGTTGAAAGTCTTATGTTTTTATGCTCTTAAATGAAGAGAGAGACCTAGATTACATATTCTCCAAAAGATCTTTAGAATTTTTAAGAATCCACATCAGATTCACACCACCCCTTGAGTAGCTAGCATCACAGTAGCCACGAAGCCCGTCGTTGGTAGTTGTCAAGAAAAATTAAATTTGGTTAAACCATACCAAGATATTGTAAATATCTAATCAAGGTCCGTCCGGAGACTTCGTCACCATCTTTACCAGGATTATATTTATTTATTAAACCTCCAATTAGAATGAAAGAATCTGATTTGTTGATGACTAAACAATAAATGTAGCTTGAGACTCGTTTCTGTGTCACATGACTAGTAATGACTGGAATTCTTCCACGTGCACGAAGGTCATACATATATTAGTATCATTTTATTTTTTCAACTCATCTTTTTTTCTCT
>JACSZP010002004.1:0-10344 GCA_016161895.1 Pinna nobilis
TTCTGATAGTCTGTTAGCACTAGTCAGCACAAGTTCTGATAGTCTGTTACCACTAGTCAGCACAAGTTCTGATAGTCTGTTAGCACTAGTCAGCACAAGTTCTGATAGTCTGTTAGCACTAGTCAGCACAAGTTCTGATAGTCTATTACCACTAGTCAGCACAAGTTCTGATAGTCTATTACCACTAGTCAGCACAAGTTCTGATAGTCTGTTACCCTAGTCAGCACAAGTTCTGATAGTCTGTTACCACTAGTCAGCACAGGTTCAGAAAAGTGTATTACCACTAGTCAGCACAAGTTCTGATAGTCTGTTAGCACTAGTCAGCACAGATTCAGTTAGTATCTCACTGCTAATCAGCGTAGGTTCAGTTAGTCTCACAACTCAAGTCTCAGCAGCTCATTTTCCCCTGTTCTTGGGATCAAACAGTTAAATCAAATTCCATAGTGACTGAAGGTGTCAGCATGTTAGCCTTCCTTCAGTGCATAGGGAAGAGACCTTAACATACATACCAGTAGGTAAACATTTATGAACCTTGCATCAGCATAGTGACTGCAATAATGTTGATAATGGGGTGCATTATATTATAGGTTATACTAGATTGGTCCCTGGAGGGTTTCAATGCATAAATGCTTCCTGCAATAGGTACTGTACTCTGAATCTGAATTGAACCTTCTTCAGATAACAATAGACAAATTAGAATAAATCTGTAATCATATTGTAGTATGTACATGATGCCATGAACAATTGGTACTTCTGAGTGAAGGGTGATTTTATAAGTGATTTATGAAGAGCCATATGGCCTTACTCTCTCAGCTGATATAAACAAGCCTTTACTGTATTGTATTTACATGCACAGAAAAGTAAGTGCAGTATGGGGCGTGGATCATTGCTTTGCATATTTACCCTCTGATCTTGAGGTTATGGGTTTGAGTCCCTGTCACACTGCAGCTTGCTGTTTTTGTCCTTTAGTCTCTGTTCTTTAAAGAACCCTCCCTACTCAACGGTCATACGTATTAAGCATTGGCCGAATTTTTCACCCTTCAGGGGCATATGGTGACCTCTCCATATAAGCAAAAGATTCTTGGGTGAATGTTTAATAACAATACAGCCAACCAATGTACACAGACAAGTGCAGTATGGTGTGATACTGATGAAAGACAATGGATGCATGTGCATGTAAATTATCTGCATTCTACTGTAATGATGTAATCAGCCACTTTAGAAGAGTGAAGACATGCAGCTTATAAAGTGCAATTTTATGTGTTAAAATGTAAAATGCATCTAGTAACCTGAATATCCTAATTTTAGAGGTTTGTTTTGGCACTTTGTAAATTATTTCGTGTGCATCTTTGACATTAGAAAAATAAAATCGGAGTCTTGAAAATGCCAAAAACACGAGTTTGATCTGTAGGCATGTGCACATGTTACAGTTAAGTGTAAAGCAATGTGGCAATTGTTGATTTCCTAAGTATGTTGAAGTAAATTACTGGCAGGTAGATATTTGCCATTCTATTATGCATACACTGGCCACTTTTTAAAGTACAGGTAGGTAGAAATTTGCAAATCTATGACATCGACAATCGTGTTGTTGTTTTATGTTGCACTCAAGAATTTTTAATAAATATTAATATGTCAAACAATGCCGATGAAAGGTAACAAATTTGACCTTTGCTTGGCACGCTTATGGCCATTGAGCAGTGATCTTTAACATGCAGTCATTTATTATTACCATCTCTCTATTTAAGTTATTGTTGTATTGTTGTTTAACGTCCCACTCAAGAATTTTTCACTCATACGGAGACGTCACTGTGTGCCGGTGAAGGGCGACAAATTTTGCCTCAGCTCGGCACTGCTGGCCGTAGAGCAGGGAGAGCTCTTTAACGTGCCAACACCTACTGTGACACGGGACCTCGGTTTTTACTGTCTCATTCGAAAGTGTTTTTGAGATTTACATCGTTATGTGCTCTATCCTTGTACAGTTTTAGTGAAACAAAGTAAAGTCTATGAAACAGGATGAAAAATGTCAATATTAAGACTTTGTCACTCGACCATACCTTAATTATGTACCTGACACATTACATACAAGCTAGCGCTACTGACTTGACAGTTTCATTTGAAGTGGTCAGTTCACCACTAGCTATGGTCAGTCATAATCAACAGTATTTATAGATATTACACATCGCTTGGACATTAAGGCAGAAGCCAATACTACCGGTATGAATGAATCACCTATTTCTGGTGTCTCACTTCATGTTGATTACATACATGTGCATGAAAGAGACGTCCACATAATGTTACCAAGGTGACCATGCAGAAAGTGACGATTTATTGAGGGATTATTGTAAGTTAGAGTGATAAAAGACATAAGACATAATATGTGGTTAAGATCTGCGTAAGATGTTAATATGTGTAAGTATAACACCTAGTCTGTATGATCCTATCTTGTGGAAGTAAATGAAATGTTGACTTATACTTGTTTCTCATTGTATTGCTGGTTCCACTACCACGGTATCCCCAATATCCGATATCCGGGTATTTGTATGGTGTCACACCGTCAAGCGGGGAAATTGAACCGTAGAAAACAAATAAATTTTATGAATTTGATGTATTGTTTAGCCATGGAATAGCATAATTAAGTGACACAATATAAGGTATGTACCGTTGATGTAATATAAAAAAAAAAACACTGTGATACAATGAGGTACTGGCCTACTTGTTCAATAACAGTTATTGAATTGTCTTTAGCGGTTACTGTAAATCTAGAATATTTCGTGGAACTTTGTTTTTGCGAAATAGTAGTTAGGCGTTTGTAAATGTTCAGTCACTGGTTTATGTTGAATGAAGCATGTTAATGTCAAGTTAGTATATTTGGCGAGAACTTTATTTTCGCTATTAAGTGCTCGCGCGAAATAATGCGAAAATACAATTCTCGCGAATGAAATTGGATTTACAGTAATATTACAATGATTCCATCACTAAGAATTTCATTTGTATTGCACTATGGATTAGTATTGGGTGTGATCGTTGACAACAGGGGATGTTTATTTGACCAGGGTACCTGATACCACCTCTGATTTTTCAGAGGTCTGTGTGTACAGTGTTTGCAGGAATAAATTTAAGTGTCCATGACTTGATATCTGTCATCCCCCTCCCTCTCTCTCTCTCAGTCTCTCTCTCTCTCTCTCTCTCTCTCTCTCTCTCTCTCTCATATGTGTGGTGGTCTTAGATAAATGTGGTCTTCTATGTGTGGTGGTCTTAATACTGGGTGACCACTATTGTGTGATGGTCTTTAAAATATGAAGTGGTCTTCTATGAGTAGTAGTCTCAAATACTGGATGGCCTCCTGCATGCTGTGGCCTATAATATAAGGTGGTCGTCTACATGTGATGGTTTTACTGTTACATGATGAGATTGCGCCATAACCAAAAATACCAGTTCCATAGATCCATAATTCCACAGACCCCTCTAATACATTGTATTGCCTACAAAATTCTGTAAAACTCATCGTACAATGTACATAAGAAGTTCATGACAATCATGTTTAACTAAGTTTGTGACTCTCTCAGTCTCTGTGATCTCGAGTTTGGATGCAATCCCTGTACCTCTTGTACATGTACTATCTTCCATGAATCACGTGTGATACTTATTCATAAGTGTATGTGTAAGTATAGGGCTATGTATATTTCTGAGTGTCAATTGCAGTTTTGTTTGTTTTTCAGATGGGTCTGTATCATAGCTGTCAAGGACGAGCTAGCTACCAGGTCACTCATTGTCGCTGAAAGGATTGAGGAAGGAAAGACCACTGAAAAGGAACTACACAATTAAGAATGACGTCCCCAACTTCAACAGTGAAGTGTTTTCATTATATACCATATATAAGCTGGTCACATGGGGATATTGTGGTCATAGCAAGCAAATCAACAAGCATCGTGTGAAAAAGTGTGAAATTTTAGTTTCAAAGAAAACAAGCGATTTCTCCTGGATTAAAACAAAACTGGGAATTTATGAGTTGAAATATTTGTGCTTGTGCATAACAAAATTAATTTTGGATTTAGTTATTTGCATGTGTTGATACAGTGTGCTATCCTTAATCTGTTTATGGCATCAAATTGCCATCAGTAATTTGAAGTGTTTTTCTTTAAAAATGGATGTGAGAGGCATAAACAACAGGAAATCGTAATCGAATCAAGAAATTATGGAATCGTCCAAATTTGGAATTCAGTTGAAATCAACTGGTCTAGGGGATGTGAAAGAGTTAGAAAGGAAGAAAAGTTTTCCTGTACGGAAATCCGCAGACAAAAAACCAGAAAACATGAAAGATATCAGAAATATGTTTGAAAGTGGGAAAGATTCCAATGAGAATGCAATTAAACCAGTTGGCATGGATTACAAAGAGAGGTCAAAGGTCAAGGCTCAAACTGCTAAAAGTAGTGGAACTATTTCTGATGATCTCACACTCTTCTCAAATTTGAAATTTAATATTGACGTGGAAAAAAATACAACATTGGAAAAGACCTCTTCCCCTGTAAATAGGTTTAACAGGAGTGATAGTAACAGGAGCTCTCTGGAAAGAAAAAAGGGACCGTCTGAATCTCAAAATGGAACTTCTGAAGAGCAACCTGCCCAGGTAGCCAAATCTCGCGTTTTCACTGCCAGTCAGCCGCTGAAAGCATCTGTAGAAAACAGGTTACATCGCAGAGACTCGGAGGAGAAAGGCAACCCTGTTGTCAATAAGCAAATGGCCACATCATCACTCTTGGGAAATCTTGCAATATTAAGGACTCGACCTGGAAGCAGTAGCTCAAAGAAGACAGATACAGTGCTTCCATCTGGTGGTCAGTCCGAAACCACCACAACAAGCAATACATATAAATCGGGTCTTACTGGCTTACACAGGAGTAAATCACCAGACACTGTTGAAAAAGA
Source organism: Pinna nobilis (assembly GCA_016161895.1). Lineage (NCBI taxonomy): Eukaryota > Metazoa > Mollusca > Bivalvia > Pterioida > Pinnidae > Pinna > Pinna nobilis. The sequence continues at coordinate 4,927 of JACSZP010002004.1, forward strand.
GACAAGCTCAAAATCCCCAAGAGACCCTCCCTGGGTTAAGTCTGGGTCACCTAGTACTCACTCAGTTGCTTCCAGAACAAAATCATTTGAAAAACCGGGAGATGATACTCTAAGTATCAGGAAAGATCCTTTAGGTACAAGAAAGTCAGACGATGGAAAACTCAGTAAAATTACGGGAAATTTAAGTCCACGAGGCTATGAAAAGCCATCCAGTAATCCACCGTTAGACTTCGGACTTACATTTACTAAAAAATCGGAGGGATCTAGTGTGTCTTCAGGATCTGTGTACAGTCGACAATCAAGCACTGACTCTTCCACCTCTGGAAGGTCGAGTCCAAGGTCATCTATCGGAATGACCTCTAGTAAACTACAGCAAGATAAGCCATTAAATAAAGTTGACGCTGCTGATGGACATGTCAGCCCAAAAATTAAATCAATCAGTCCTCTACAAAATGCAAACCATCCACCAGAGGGCAGCACTCAAGACTCTAAACCGGAATGGATGAACAAGAGTAAAGAGCTTGTGAACAAATTTCAGGGAAGACTGAAAAAACCAGAAGTGTCTGGTGATACAAGAAGCGATGCTAACAAAACTTCCAATGTGACTTTACCCTCCACAAAGACTGACACAAAACTTAGTGCTAAACAGACCCAGGGGAAATTGTCAAGTACATGGGCACCAAAATCTGGTGCAGTCACCAATAGAAATGATATCAGCAAGACTACAGACAGAGGTATTACAAATACACATAGCGGTGGCAAAGCCCAGATTTCTGCAGGTCAGAAATCGCAACTTACAAATACAACAAGGGCAAAACTGGCTCAGACGACAAAATCAAAAATACAACGACAGAACTCGCTGGACGACAGTGATTCCTCCTCATCAGTTGACGTGAAGCAGAAAATGAACGCATCTCGGAAAATGAGCTCCGAAAAATTCCAAAAAATCAAAGGAGGGTTTGAGCAAGAAAAACCTGAATCTCAATCAAGTAAGCCAAAACCAAAAGTTGACATTACAACAACTAAAAACTTCCTGGAGCGCAGAAACTCCTTTGAGAGACCTCAGTCACCAAATTCCAATAAAACCAAATGCAGAACATTGAAATCATTACAGGAAGATGGGAAATTGCCCAAGCTTCAGGATAGAATTAACGCACTGGGGAAAGGAAAAGTGGAGATAAGAACAAGAATATCCAGTACAGGCTCGTCAAAGTCCGGAGATACGGAAGATCGGGAATATAATGACATAGAAGGGTTTGAGGTGTACAGACCCAACGACAAGAAAGATGATTGGCCAACAGATAGTGAAGAGGACGACAACCTATATGAATATATTCATGCAACAGGTAATTGAAAGTCTATGTACGGTGGAACCTTTCTATTAAGACCACCCACATCTAAAATTGGTCAGATTTGTGAGGTGGTCGCCTAAGTAAGTTGAAATAGGAAAAAATAACAATAAGTAGTAGACTGATCATCGATGGTCTTTATTGTAAGATGGCCTCCTAAGACAGGTGGTTTTTTTGCCATGGCTCCATTGTATCTCATGAGGAGACTGCTGTGACACCATAGTGGTCCGAACATTCAATGGGTATGACAGAGCCTGAATTTTAATCCCAGTCATATGTAATCTAAATCATCAATTGAATAGTAAGTAACTGCTTAGTCAGGAGGAGCTGAACATTGCAAGCACAGATCATTGTGGATGGGACCTGAAAAACTTAAGCTCTACATCACTTAACCTCGTGACATTGTAACTGCTTAAGGAAAAGGAGATCTTTTGTTTTCCAATAATTGAAATGAGATGATTATTGGTTGTGTTGTTATAATGCCCCACTCAAGAATCATTCACTTAAATGTATATGAAGACGTCACTATATGCTGGCGAAGGACTATTTTTTGTGCTTGGCACTTATGGCTATTGAGCAGTGAGGGTTCTTTAATGTGCCCACACCTACTACATGTATAACACAGGACCTGAGTTTTTACTCTCTCATCCAAAGGACAGAAAACCAGCTGAGTCAGCACCATGGATTCGTACCCATGACTTCAAGATCAGAAGAATTAAGACCAGCCCCCACACATTAATCAAATTGATAAAGGAAGTATTTTGGTGCAGGCAATTGTCATAGGAAGTTATATGTACATACAGATTCTTGTATATACCCAAACACTGCTTTTGAATGAGGCAGGGCTCACCCTGTAGGTAGCCAATTTAGCCATTGACTAATTTTTGGGGAAATTGGCTAAACAGAATTTGAAATTGGCTAATTTTCTGGCTTACAATTTTTCATTGCTGCGTAAAAATGGTACTTTTTTTGCATCTTGTGATGGGTCTTAATTAAAATAAGTTAGGCCTATCTGTTAAGATATAATTTAGCAATGAATGTCAAGAAATGAAAAGGAGATGATTCAAAATGTAGCCATTATCGGTAGGTAATAATGCCTAAAGTGGCTAGCAGATGTCAGTCTTTGTAAACTATCAAAGACATTTCACATACTGGTAAATTTTCATTGGCTAATAAAATTATCCATTGACTAAAAAAAATCTTGGTTGGCTAATTTTTTGGCTAAATAATTTCTGGGTCCAGGGTGAGCCCTGAATGAGGTGGTTGAAATCCCTGAGCTTCCATATCGTAGTAGGTATTTTGCACTTGACAGCTAGATCCCTCATTGCCCAATGGGCCTGAGTGTCAAGTATAGGCCAAAACTTGAAGCCTGTCACTAATGTTACATTGCCATAAAAGGTTCTTTAGACTGTTGGTCGGTCTGTTGTATTGTTGTTTAACATCCCACATAAGAATCTTTCACTTATATGGAAATGTCACCAGTGCTGGTGAAGTGCAACAAAGTTTGCCTACTGGTGTCAGCTTGACACTTATGGCCATTGAGTAGTGAGGGTTATTTTAAATCTCGACAGCTACTGTGACTCAGTGCCTCAGTTTTTTGTTGTTGTTGTTGCGTTGTTGTTTAACATCCCACTCAAGAATATTTCACTCATATGGAGACGTCACCGTGTGCCGGTTAAGGGCAACAAATTTTGCCTGTGCTCGGCACTGCTGGCCGTAGAGCAGGGAGGGTTCTTTAACATGCACACACCTACTGTGACACGGGGCCTCAGTTTTTACTGTCTCATCCAAAAGACAGGGACGCCCAACCACAGAGTGGCGCTGATGGAGTCGAACCCCGGACCCCTCGGATTGAAGTCGACCACACTAACCACTCGGCCACAGAAGCCTCACCTCAGTTTTTACTGTCTCATCTGTTTGCATGCATTTAAACCCATGACCTCATAATCAGAAGGCAAACATTGAGCCAAGGCAGCCCCCAGTTTCTTGAAAGGGATGTCATTCAGCCAGATGTACTCATGTGCTGTTAAACCTGCTTTAGCGACCACCTGTATATAGAGACCACCTTGACATAGACTCTTTTTTGCTGTCATCAATAGTATGATTTGTGTACAAATCAAACTCTATAAAATCTACCTGTACTTCCCTATAAATATCCATTTTCTTGTATGCCTATGTTTTATATGCCTATGTTATATGTTTCCCTATACTTTTATTTGCAGATCCAGAGAATGTCAACTCACAGAAAAATTCAGAGAGAAAAAAGACAGGTGGGCTCCAAAATAAAGTTCCAACTCGCCGAATGGGACAGAAAGGGTATGTTATTACTTTGTTGATTATTTTGTCTGTCCATCACTCATCTCATATCTTGCTTGTGAGTGAATATAGCAAAGTCAAGTTTAGTACAATTACAAATGTTTATGTTGATTCCGTATGCATCCCCAGTTGTTTTTTTATTGGGACAGGATTCTGATTTCATCTTCCTGTTTTACCTTGCATCAAATACTTGGGAGCAGAGTTATGCTTCCCCTTTCGCACACACCCCTTTTTTGTACACATCCCTTGTTGGTACACAGACACCATCTTAAGAATTATTTCAGTTATCTAAAAGTTTACCTATTTGATAACATTGACATACTAAGTTGTAGGCAGGCAAACTTGTGTGCCCCATCAAAGGATTTCACATCAGTTCATCCTTGTAATTATTGTATAAAGATGATTACAGAGTATTAACAGAGCAAGTATTCCCTTTACTTTGTACAAAATAGTATGTATATACAATGTAGTCTAGAAATAAACACATGCATATACAAATATATACATCTATAAATGAACATATCTAACTAAGAATTATAGAATACCGTGCTATTGCACTAATATCAATATTTATTTACTATATGTACATATACCAATATTTAAAACCAAAATACATTTAACTTAATGACTAGAACCTAGATACACATTAATTAAGTCCCTAGAATCAAAGACCGGCGGAAATGGGGTGCTAGGGATGGGGTAGGAGGATAAATATTGTTTGTACGTCTGTCTATGGCAAAACCAATTTAACATACTGCTATTTCCGTTACTTTGAATTGTATGTGATTAGGTTTCATATTTTACATATGTGCTACATTAGGAAACAGCTTCATTTCCATACCAAAAATCTGAAAAAAAGTTGATTACAGGTGACAAGTATGTAGTCAGGTACCATTCCTTAAAATGTGGGGAATTTTTGGCAGAAAAAAATCTTTGCAAAAAAAAAAATTGCATCTCATTCATGATATGTCGAAAGAACTTTACCAAAATTGTTCACCTCATGAATTTGATCTTAAGGTTTTTAACATTTACACATACTATTTTGTTACCATATGTGGTGTAACGGGAAAGAGCGGGACTAAATGACTCAAACTAGAGATACAATTAATTACATTTATTTACAAACAAAAATAGCAACAAGTACACATACACACACCTTTCACACAAAATACATACAGAAAATCATAATGAAATAACACAACAATGACAAAAGAATTCCCCCAAATTACTATTACAGAGTTAATCTATTCTCAAGAGTCCATATGAGAATATAAATTCACCACCTACTAATTCAGTTAATACAATAATTGTTCACAGTGTTAATTGTTCACAGGGCAGTCACCACTACCATCATCATCATCATCATCATCATCACCACCACCACCACTATCATCATATCGTCATCACCACCAACATCATCATCATCATCACAACCACCACTATCATCATATCGTCATCACCACCATCATCATATCATCATCACCACCATCATCATAATCACCACCATCATATCATCAGCATCATTATCTCCACTACCACCACCGCCATCATAATGATTCTATTTATCCACACAGGATTACAAGTTATCAGTCCACAGGAAAAAGCTGAAATAAAGTTAATGAATTCACTTCTGCTGCTACCCTGATAGTGTACTCAATTATAAATGTGATATCAAAATAATGCATTATATCCTGTTCAACATTACACACAAAATATGAAAAATAACAACTATAAATGGACTTAGTTTATTCAC
>JACSZP010002007.1:1044-20574 GCA_016161895.1 Pinna nobilis
ATTCACGTAAATCTATCGACCCTTTTCATGCACAACACTTCCATCTCTGAAATTGCTTCAGAGGTGCTAATTTTTTGGGGGGGAATATATATCTATATGCATTAAGCCAGTGTTGAAAGAGACCAACTTGACCTGCTTATCTATTCCTTGTTACTTATGCGGATATGACCTGACATTTCAAACAAACTATTGACATATTTCAGATAGGAAACAAGTAGTATATCAAATTGTATATCGTGTTGTACAAACATTGTCAGATCGATGAGAAACAGGGAGGGAAAAATCAGATTGATAAATAGATGTAAAAATAGAAAGATAGATAGATAGATAGATAGATAGATAGATAGATAAATTATTGAAAAATACACTGTATATATTTTGTAAATATCGATTGCAATAATCTTTTTATCTTCCAAGAACACCCTCGGAAACGGAACTAATCTTGCATATCATTTTAAACTTTGGGGATTGTTATTAAATGAAAACAGAATATACGAACGAGTTTGAATTTCCCAAGGGAAAGTATTTCCTTCCAACATTTTTTAGATGTCGCCACTTCCTGCAACAGCGCTGAATTGGTATAATTAATATCTCGATTGAGAAAAAAAAAAAGTTTATTGCAGTTAATTTATTAAGTCCAACGTAATTCCAAAGTAACAACAATTTTAAACAATTTGAATTCTTTAAAACAAAGCGGAAAAAACGTTTATTTTTTTCAAATATAAAAGGGAAATTTAATACTTAAATGTATTCAGTTATAATAAAAAGGCTGTCATTGGGTCGAATGTTGTCTGACATGTTTCATAACGGTTGTTACACTGTTCTTTACAATGATTTTGACTACGTTTACCTGATCAAGAAATAGGGCTCACGGAGGGTGTGACCTGAAAACAGGGAACGCGTACTCCTCTAGGCACCCGATTCCATCTCTTGTGTATACAGAGATCCGTGTACTTTCAATGTGCTAACAACGGCGTTGGCATGAGACCTCGGTTACGAATATTACCGTTTATAAAAGTGGGCAAACCGGTGGAGGGAAGGAGAAAAGCAATTTGATAATTTCACTGATTCCAATTGAAAAGATACTTAAGAATTTCAGAAGTTTTTGATACTCAAATTACATCTTAAGCATTAATATTGCACACATCCTCTTATAGTGCGCGTGCTTGTATAAGTCGTAGCTATCGTTGAGGGAACAGCATTATGAACGAATGACACATGTTAGTACTGCAGAAAAAAATAAACCCATACTTAATTCCTCTTTAAAATTTTCTCGAGGCCCAGGTTTACAGTAGGTTTCAGCACATTAAAGACCAATTACTGCTCTAGGACCATAAGTGCCGAGTATATGCAAAGTGTGTCGCCATTCACCGGAACACGGTGGTGAAGTCTCCATACAAGTGAAAGGTTATTGAGTACGACTTTAATCAACAATACAACCAACAAACCAAACAGATAGTTGCATTATAATATGGAAAAACACAAAGTTTTCCGAAGGACAAACTGACTACAGGCACAGATCCCATCCCCAGGATGACTTTTCCTGGCTTGCTGTTTTATTGTTTTTCATGTTCTCGCATTGCTTTTATATTTGTCAGATACGACATGTGTTATGTGTATGATGTACCCCAGTAATGCAGTGGACAGTTAACGAATGACCAGATCTACAGGATACATATCCATCACCATCCCAAGTGCCATAGCTTTAATGGGAACTGAATTACTTGTATCATCAACATGTCCGTTTCAATTACAAGGGAGTGGTATTGAGATAATGCATCGCCAATGGACAAATAAATGGGAGAAGCCAGAACAGTGGCCACTAATATCTTGAAAGAACGACATTCATAACTTATTGACCGATATCATTGATAAACAAAATTAGAAACAATAAACAAAGCAATACAAATTGAATGCTAAATACCAGAGAAACACGAGGGGTTGTGTAAATGTATGTTTGTGTAGACTACAATTGTGCAGGTGGTCAAATATCAAACACGTACCAACTTAGGTAATTCGACATCAATAGGCCTTGAATAGTCCTACCTACACTCGGATAAGACTCGTAATGTATTTCTTGACGTTCGAATATTTCTTGATGCTTTTGCGTTTTTACTGTACACATACTGTACACATATACACATACGTTGATGTGTGTAAGTGTGTGTTTACAGCTACTTTAACTTTCTAAGCAAAATGATTACCTATAAAAAATATTAAAGATCTTTTTTGTTATAAGTAATCACTTGACCCCATCGTAGTTATCATATATGGCAATATACTTTTTATCTTTGGTATGCAAACGATTTGATGCTATATCAAATCAACACGGCATGACTTTCTGTGTTATGTTTTTTAAAGTATATTTAACTTCCAGACCAAATAGAAATAGGATAAGGGAACATTCTAATCGATGTTGATACGATACCACTTTCGTCATTACAATCGATTTGCAATACATAGAGCAATTTGAATCAGTATCCCCAAAAGTAAGAATAAAGTTTTCTTTTTCTAATTTTGTTTCGGTTATCTTTTAGTATCTATACACAGTCGATCCTCATTAATCCGGACGCCAATAATCCGAATATTTCACTTTCTTGACGAGGTTTCCAGAGAAGAAATTTTTAAAATTGCATTGATCCATACGGAATTAATGTTTTAGTTATCCGGACGCTTGAAGACAATTTGCTTGGGAACGAAAATGTCTGGATTAATGAGGTTTGACTGTACCACATTCAGTCCTGAGGGATTCAGCCCAGCCCTTGATATGGCAGATGAGCGATTCGGCCAGAATAAAGTACACGGTAGAGACTGGAAATGAAAGCGTGTTTGGTCATATAGCAAACATTTCTTAAATGTTTCCCCCAAATTTCAAGATAATTCAAATCGTAGCACAGTTGTTTCGAGGAGAATGAATGTGATGCAAAATATATAAACACCTATTTAACATACTTTTAGAAATGATAGAAAATATCTACGGATACGGGATGTTCAATGCCACCTCAGTAATGACTTTATTTAGTGCCTTAAATTTGAAGTTAACTTTTCAAAACATGAAAAATTCTTATAATATTTGTGATAAAGTTCCTAAGGAATATCCACCACTTGTAGTGTATTCGTTGATTGTCTATCACATCATATCTAGAGTTGAATACATAGAATAACATGTTTTTATTTACAAGTTGTGAAGAGGATAAACAAATAACCTGTTCCTCTTTACATACTGCCATGCACGATAACATAGCAGAATGCCATAAAAAGCGTGAATCAACAGTTTTTCATCATTAATACATTGTGGTTTTCTCCTTACCCTAATGGACATAATCAAGTAGATTAGCTTAATGGATACAAAGAGGCTGCATAGACAGCTCAAGAGCGCAACCACAAACCCCATTAAAAAGATATAGTAATAAGTAATAACACAGATGCTTCTTATGATAGAAAAGGAGATTAAGAAGCTGCGAAAGTAGGAGAGAAAAGGTGAGTTTGGAAAATAAAACAACGTTTGTTAACCGTTACGTCGTACTGGAAATGTCATGTTAAAATCTTGGATGGATGTTAATCTATTCTGACGTGTGTTGTCGAGATTGTTAACAGCAGAGCATTTAAACCTTTACTGGAAGGAACTCAATGACATCATATTGAATTTTCAGATTAAAAGAAATTGAGTTGAGTTGTTTGTCTTTCTTTAGATCTACCCAATAACAATTGCAATGGTAAGTGGTAAGACTATAACATCGCACTATATATTCATTTCACTTAATTTGGATCGCAGGCCCCGCGTATCAGTGTTCGAAATATGCAACTTGATTAAGTCATTTCAATATTTATCGTATTGCAGCCGGTAAACTTATAATGAAGTTATAACATTGTAATTTGATATCAAAGAGTGATATCAATGAATGAGGCAGAGTTTTAAAAAAAAATCATCGAGCAATATTTTTGTTACACTATATAAGACTGTGAGTCAACCATACATAGCCCTACTTATCGGGAAGTTAAAACAGATAAATACTGACGTTCCGTGGATGGGGAAGATTCCATCTGCGAATTAAGCACCTCATTTAAACCACTTAGTCCTTTAAATCTTGTCAGCGCTTGTTTTGAACATTGCTGGAATCTAGACTAACGGAATAAGTTTACTAAATTATTTGCGATATCCGGTTATTTCAATCCGGGTTCTCTTCATACCAAAATATTAACCGTCTCGATGTAAATGTTAACCAATATTTGGCCACCACTATATATATCTTTTTCTAGAACACTGACATTAAACTCAAAGAGAAATCTCACATAAACTTTTATTTATCTTTTTAAGCTCGATGACGACTTAAAAAACACCGGGGAATCCTTGTAATATATTAGCATCTGTTATACAATGGAAATAAAAATTTTACGTAAAGTTTTGCACTCCTTTTTATGCCGAAAAGAAATGCTTTAGAATGTCACAGTTCTAGCTGAGAGACATTATTTGATTTCCAGAGCAATTGCTCAATCAATAATCTTCGTAAATACTTCCCTTCAGACAGACCTTAAGGCATTTGTCGACGTAAGATGATGTTCTGGCCTGCGAAGTAGATCATATTTTCTTATTTGCATTTAAGTGTAGCAGCATGATAGCACAGTTGTTGATTTTACAATCAAAGGGTAAATTATCTGGCGTGTGAGGCAGACGACATGACACGTGGGAGGCTGTTACGTGTACTATTATCAGAAATTGTGCTTCTTAATCTAAGCTATCTGACAATTTTGTAACGAGTATAATATACGTGGAATTAAAATTAGCGCTTGTGCAACAAATAATAAGTTTATAAATGATATAAAACAATAAATCAGACAGACTCTGTCATTTAGATGTATACCGATACACAAATTATCAGATAAAACCTTACTGACTATCAACTGGTCAACCTACATATCAAGGCTCATATTCAGCACTGACAAAGGATGAGAGATGTATTGAGCATAATATTCATTTTGAAAAAAAAGAAACAAAAATTAAATAAATAAATGATAAAGTAATTAACGCAAACTTACTTAATTTCATATGGAACAATTAAATTTGATTCTGTGTAGTCTCAGATTTCGTCTATTCAAAACAAGACTTAAATTTGCCCTTTGAAATAATAAGTAATTTCATATATTCTTCTGCATACATTATGTATTACTGCAAATCAGCCACTCTCCTTTGATATTTACAAAGTTAAAACCCGTAAAGATATCATTAGGTGTGTAACTTCTGATACTTCTGTGTAAAATTTCGGTTTGATTTTAAGTCACGTGAACATTCTTTTGTGGTGATACAATAACAACATTTACTTTCACTTCACAAATACCATGACGTCACACGTCACAAACAACATGTGATAAGAAGATGTTGGACAATATAAGAATTCTAAGTTTGACAAGATTCCTATAAACATAGCATAATTGGAAATCAAACATCTACGATTGCATACATAATGTATCAAGATAAATTAATTTAACTTCATTTTATTTAATAAATTCCTCTTTCATTGATTAAAGATACAAGCAATTTAATATTATGTATCGTTTTAATGTCTCCTTCTCGATCGTTATATGGTATCATTAAAACATCTAGACGATGCAGTCTTTACTGGTTTACAAATGAAATTTTGACTTTGTAATAAATGCAGTTAATGTTTCAATGATTATTTAAAAGATCTGCTGGGTATTCCCTCAATTGCAAGAAGGTTAAATGAAATAAGACGTTCTTCAACAAGAACACAAACTAACCATTATCTGTATTTTTCAGTAAATCAACAGCGCATTGCACTGGAGATACGTAAATCTGCTGTGACCATTTCTTTTATGTTTTTGTCACTTGATTTGAAAAAATTGATAACATGTGATGTTTACTTTTCAAGTGAACATCTAGCAAGTTGCAAGAAAGTATGCAGGTATAAGTACGTTTACGTTTTCGTCTGTTTACAAATAAGAAAATACCGAAATTAACAGTTCCTACGACTTTATAGTTCCGTAACCATGGACTATGTGACACTCCAGCTATCATTGGTACTATGGACTCTGTGACACTCCCGCTATCATTGGGATTACTTTGAGAAAGCTTTGTGTCAAACTTCATTAAAATCTGATGATAAGTATTCATAATATGTGGAGGAGGAAATTCTCCATTTCTCGTGTTTTGACTTTTGCAAACACTGACATATTGTTTCCGAACTAAACTGCATGCTAATTAATATTGGTTTTATTTGACAAAAGGTCAGTTATGCAGGCAACCGAAAGACATATCATAAAGTCAGTTATGCAGGCAACCGAAAGACATATTCATAAAGAACAAGTTGATATGCGATATTAATATTGAAGTATTGAGTGCACCATATAAACATTTCTCATTTAAGTTATTTCAGTCTGCGTTTATTTCTGTAGCATGATTACTGTTAGCTAGATTAACATTATTTTATTGTAAGACCCATTAGTAGCATATTGTAAAGATATAGAATTGATCTTTAAGGCACGTTCATAGACATTATCCGATATAATTGTTTCCTTATTTTTATTCATCCGAGTCATATTCTATCCTTGTTGCTAATCAATCACAAATTCAAAGTTGAACATGCATTTTAAGACCGTTAAAATAAGTGCATCTTTTGTCGTATTATTTGAATATCTAACTCATTGCGAACTACTTTTTGCCTTTTATACATTATCTAAATGGCAAGTTATTTAGAAGTCGTCAATAGAAATATCTATGCATATCAAGTATAAACTAATTTAGTGTTGTTCATGCTGTTTCTGTCTAATTATGTCCCTTATCTAGAACAAACATATTATGAAATACTTGAAATATCTCTAACCGCCAATGTAAACAGATATTTAAAATGGCTTGTTCTTTAGTGATAACTGTCGATTTATTTATTGCTTTCGTAATTTCATACAAAAAGGAGAAGAAAAAATAGTTTTGCTTGAGAAATATGCATTGAAAATTCATGGCGCCGGACTGCTGCTCAAAGGGTAATATATACGTAGCTACTACGGGAGATGTGATGTGTAGAAACAACGTGATGCACTGTATGAGAACTTTATTTATGGTACTTCCCTTTTGATAAACAATCATGGTTAACGACATCAAAATATGAAAGGGAAAATACTCAACGATAGATATATCTTTTCTGTTATTGTTGTCTACCTGAATTATCTGGTACATGTAGAAGTTGTGAAACTCAGTAGAGCAAATGCTAGTTCATATTCCATCGTTTCAAAAGACCATTCCAGCCGAACATCCCTGTTAGACAGTTTTTGTATTATACAATAAATTGGACTTGTTCGGTGTGTCAGAGGGTAGACTAAGACATGGCAACACGGGTTGTCATTCAAAATAATCCATTAAAACATTTCACTATCAGGAATCCCGCTTATGATTGTGTCGGATAGCCTATTTACAGGACAGGGATAAGCTTAAATTCTGCAAGAAATATGACATTATGACACTTTGGTAGTATTTGTGTTGGTTGATGTACATATTTTTGTAATCTTTGGGGATATATGATATATAACAAATGTAGACATAAGTACATGGCTTTTTATTTTTATTGTTTTATGTAAAGCAGACATCTAAATTACATCTTGTTTTATGTCCATTATATCTGGCCCTTTTTGTGAAAATGTCACTCTTGCTATTTGTTTGACGGAGAAAGATTCACTTCAAACTCTCGATATAGAAAAGCAAGAGAATCTTGAATATGTCTCGAATAACACCAAGTCATTAGCCATTAGAGGCGGCTTATGATGTTGTGCTGAATACGATACGTTTCCATTAAATGTATATTGCATGTCACGCCAAAACAAGAATATAGATAAAGACCACTAGTCGTGTAGAATCACTTTGTAAAGATGAATGGTGCAGGAATATACATACAGACATATATATAAATATTTATTAATTTTGATACAACAGTATATCGCAAAACAAATTCATAAATACTACAAACTCTGTATAGACTATTGAAAGTTTAAATGTCGCTTGAAATGAAATATAGATAAAGGTTTAGACGAAATGAAGATTAAAGTCATTATGACTTTAGGGATAACGCAAGATACCTGCAAATTGTACCTATAAAGCTAGAGTATGTCACATATTGTACCAATGAAATTAAAGTTCTGTCTTCAGTATTTTTAGTTATAAGTGTAATTGTGTATATCTGTTTGTAATTTTGTCTCCTTTTTGTTTTGGCCACAATTTTGGCTGTCGTTGACTTACTCTATTTGGAATGCCCCTTGGTATCTTCTATTTCACGCATTTTATATAAATATGTATATACGCATATCTTCTTTTTATTTAATGATAATGAGACTTCAATTCATAACTGATAATGTTACAACCTTGCTTAGTAATGACACGTGCATATTCTTAATTATTAACTACGATAAAGCATACATTGCTGAGGAAAATGTTTGTAAAACTAAACACACTGAAGTATTATGGAAATGTTTACATTTTGATTGATGACATTTTTGTGGTGTGTTGAGGGAATGTTAACTTAAAACTTTTTGTTGTTGTCATGGTGTTATCTGTCGTGGATTTTCGAATTTGGAATGTCCCATTGTTACCTTAACGTAATGAGAAGTCTTTTGTTAAGTTAATCGCAATATATTATGATAACATATGTTATCACATCATGCGCGGATCTAGAGGTGGTGCCGGGGAGGGGGGAGGGTCCGGACCGCCCCCCTGGAATTTGCAAAATGTATACCAATATGTATGCACATGTTGGCTTTAAACCGATAATGGTAAACCACAACAGTGCATTGAGTCTTAATGAAGCATTCCAATGTTCTCTTAACAATAAAATCATTGCATAATGTCCATGTTTGTTTTTAGCAGGACGCCAGTGTTTACATCGGATGGTCGTTATACGTGTTGACAATATACCAGATGTCAATTAGAGATATTCAAGATTCATACCTCCAGATTTCAAATTGGTGTGAAGGATTCCAAGTTATGGTGATTTGAAACAAAAAACTAGACACACACAAAATAAGAAAACGCAAATTCATCATTTCTCGTCATCCCAATTAATAAAGAAGAATTTAAAAAAAGATAATCAATGCCACGCAGTTCACGTCAATTTCATGTCATTTAACTATTTGATTATTTTAATATCTCAGTGCCGTTCTTTTCATGATATATGGTTTGTTTGTACAGCTATTGTTTAAATGTTTCCGAAAGTTGACATCAATTTCTATTTTCTATCAGAACCTTTTTACTTTCCGTGTTGCGTTCTTTTAAACATTTGTTTACGTTTGACATTACAATAATGACCGTAATGGTGAGTTTTGTAAACTTAAATGACTGCTTTTATCCAAAAGCGATGAATTTCAGATAACACGCAATTCAATTATATCCATTACGTCAGGTTAAATGTGTCCATCAGTATTAATACTAATGTCCAAATGCATCCGAAATATGGATGTTATTTATCTTCAGTCAGTGATACTATATTTAACAATCCATAAATTCTGAAAACTTCGTGCGTGTATTGTTGATATCACTTTGGCACGCGCTTTGGGTATCTTGGATCTAAGTACAAGCTTTTCTGAGGCATCTATTCCAGTGTTATCGCTATCATCTTAATCTGCGTTTTTAAACAGAGACTTCGGTAAGATTCAGGAATAAAATCTTACGCAGATAATTACTGGGATAGCTCTAACAATTAGTGAGCTATTAGGAGAGAAATGGGAATGAATAAGTATAGATAAGATATAAATGATGATATTAAGAATTTATGAGGGTTTCCATAACGTCTATTGAAGCATGTCATAATACCGTGTGCTTCTTCATCCTTTGTAACAAAGGCACATTCTAGATTATATGGAAAATATATAAATGTTTATAAAATGCGTTTAAATACTGTACAGAAAATCCATTGTTAGTTCTTCTGATCATACATCTTCAGGAAAGAAAATCACAAGACCCCCCCCCCTCCCCCCACCACACACACTGATATACTTCTTAATAAAAGCATTATATTCTAGTGAATCTACAATGACGGGATCAGGAGCACATTTAAGCGTCCAGCAATACTTTCAATAGTTCCATATACTACTCTTACGCTTAGCGAAAAGATCCAGTTTTGTAGAAAGTTGATGATTTGTTTTAGATCTGATGCTGTTTACTTTATTATATGAATAAGAAAAATGCACTGTCATAAAGTTTGATGGATGCTTTGACCAAATTAGTCGAGGTTATTCTAAAATGGACAAAGAAACTTTTCCAGCTTAATTTAATCGTCCGCGAAACGATAGTATGACAATATGAAATGTATTGAAATCATACTTCTCTCAGTATGATTTTAATGAATCGTTGCATTATTGTTTTATGATAAGATTTCTACTGTTTAACAATAAGGTAAGTGTCGTATAGTTGATATTTTGAACTCATTAAACCTCATGTGTTGGAAATTAGGTTTTATCCTTTATCATCATATGCACTTCATGTGTCTATACTTCTAATTAAAGTAAAGTCAAAGCGGAGGTCTGGTAGTTATTAAATACGTCATTCAAGAACTCACTGCGATCCAAATAACGCAATTTCAAATTAACTTAATATTCCGTTGGTTCAAAACAAAATTAAAAGCAGAGGATCAATTTAATTCAACGCTAAGCGCTACTGGTGTTGCTGTTGTTGTTGTTATCTAAGCAGATAACGGAAAAATTATTCAAACTTTTTAAAGGATCAAACAAACTTTTCTAAAGATAAAACCGTAAGTAACTAGGTAAATTTAAAATCTGTACCATCTGCATCATCGAAACACCAATGTATTAACTAATGTTATTCATTACGCATTTTGAACACAAATGGTGTCCAAAACATTGTAAGGCTGAAAGTTCCATTCTGAGCTGCGACATAACCTTATTTATGTTTCCAAATGGCAATGGGCACTTAAATATCAAAGTTCTATACTAAAGTTGAGAATAAAGATGGTATATGAATGAAACGCAACTGCGGAGTCTCAGCAGGATAAAATGTTGAGAAGTGGCGAGTACCACTGTAAACATATCAAACACATAAGAACCACCCCTCAATTTCAGCAAAATGTCAACCTCGGGGAAAAGGTCACGAAGATGATTGAAGTCATTTTCTTGTACAACAGATTTGAGCTCTATGTCTCCACCTTGTGAATTAACCAACACAAAAGAATATGCACCAATCCAATACGGGAGTTTTGAGATTGTAGCTCTCCTGCTCTTGGGGGCGTTTTTGGACGTTGCTTAACGGAGCAGGTGGGACTGTTTTCCAAAGTTAGCAAAGGGTTTAGCATTACCACAAACGTAAAGCATTTATATCATGGTGAAGAAGAATGAAATTTGTCCCCTTATAGTTGAAGATACCTAGATATAGTCGTTTAATAACGTTGAGATGTGGTACATCTTAATAACAATACTGATATGCAGATACACGCGTAGTTATCAAACGAGAACAGTCCCACCTTCCTTCATACTTCGCTAGCTAATCGCGTCTTCACACTGAAGAGTTCTACAAAGGGAAAGTATCTCAAAACCGACGTATTGTTCGTGTCTATTGTCACTTTTCATAGTTGTCTTATGTTGGAAGCAGAAACTCGTGATTGTGATAGCTGACAAATCTTGTTCTTCCTACGGACTTGTTCCGGAAGTTTTAATACCAAGTTCAAAACTCTGTAGTATCGTCATTGTCGCTATTGATATTTCTCAAATAAGGGCTCTTCTGGGACATATTAAATTCAATCTAACTCTTGAGATATAGAATATGAACTCACACGAAGTCATTATATCTTCGTTATGTAATGTTTTATCTGTGTCTTGTTTTCCTCAAAGAGATAATATCTTTTTATCAGATTGTATGTCGTTTGTCAGACATGCTTTTTCGTCTTATTTAGCTCGTGTATAATATTTGACATAGTGTCTGACACGTCTTCAGATAGAGGTGACCCTGTTTCGTAAAATGAAGCGACTGGCGTCTTTCTGTGGTATCCTTGGTTAATGTACTATAAATAGAATCTACTTGATGATATCAAGGAGTTTCCATTGATTTAATTGTGATATTGTCGTCGATCATGACAAATGCAAATTATTGCTCAGAGCATCAATTTCTAGATTTAACATGCAAATAAATATATGAATTTTAGAAAGGCATAAGCTAAAACCTACACCAGTTGTTATTAAACTGAGACATGATAAATATTGTTTCTGTGATAACATGTATTTTCCTCTGTTTGTATCAAATTACTTTTCAATAAAGATAAAGAATAACGTGTTGTATGTATAATGCTTACAAGTAAATAAATGATATTTGGTACTTTGAGCTGATAAATATTATCATTACATGTAATAGAGAACGTAATTTCTTTTAATCATTCAAGTGTGATGTAATAAGTAAGATGCCTTCGATTATGTTCGAGCGAGTGCATAAGCCCAGTCTAATAGTTTTAGTTTGCAACAGGATGTGCGTCTCTACTCATAGCAAATACAAAGTGATTTTGCTTAATTAAGTACGAATGCATCTTGTGTATAATCAATCTTTACCACTGAAATATGAAGCGGTGTTAGACATGAAATACTGCTTCGTCTTTCCAAATGTTATACTGCCATAATAGATCATATGTTTTTCTATTGCAACAGTGTTTCTGGGCTTACTCTTAATCTCAAAATTAAAACCAGAGCACATGCACAAAGGATTGAGGTTTTGATATGTCAAATCATGTATATATCTCAAGAAGTGCTAGTATTCACGATGAAGTTCGGTTTGCACATGCCCTCATATTGGTTTGATAGAAATGTGATAAAATAGCAGAAATCTTGCATTTACTGCTACATGATTTGGTGGTTATCACTAATATAACAACTGATGATGAGTCCACGGTTCAATTTATTTCATGTCGCCTAAGTTGTTCCTTGTGGCTTGATTGTTGTCTTACACATCTAATTGTCATGCTCGCTCCCGTCAGTGATAAAATAAGTCTCATCCTACGATATGCATCTTTGCAATTCTGTCAGGCATATTCCCTAAAGTAATACTGAAAATGACAATTTGCTATATGCGCAGATTTTGCAATCATGTTCAATTGAACTATTGTTTCAAGCAAAAGCGCTTGAAGTCTCAATGTTGCAAGTCAAATTCTATACACTGTTCAGAAAATATGTGGGAGAATACATATTTCTGAGCTTGAAATTAAAATTTGGTCACATTTTTTAAAACTACTTAGAAAAGTCCATTAGCTTTATCATTAACATTTATTGTGAATAACAAGCATCCGGAAATAAGGGCTATTTCAAATGTTATCAATGATTTTGTTTTATGGAGGTCGTAAAGCAATATTCCTCCGCCTTTTGATATATTAAACTAGACCACGCAATAGTAGGACAATACAACACATTAAGTATACCAATCTGTAGAGTAAGTCTTTTATAATACATGGTCCCTCTGTCTCGCTGTAAGAGTTTTTAAGACATTGTCATTATTGTTTTGACTCATATCATAGCGTGAAATGATACGCTTGTTAAAAAAAAGTCAAAAGATGAATTTAAACAAATATTTTATTAAATAAGTGATATTTACTTAGGTTTCCAACGTTTCTTTATCTTACTTACATGTTAGATAGGGAGTCTCCTTCTTGATAGACATCAAATACACGTGCCCTACAGCTTCATTTGGCGAGACTATAGTGATAGCAGCTGATTTGCGGATGATGTCATATCTGTATTGTAATCACCAACATTGACATCTCACAGAAATCATGAAATCTAAGAGATACTTCACACATATAAATACCTGATTGTTAGCAACTTATTAAAATGAAAACGAAAAGAAAGAACCTTCAACTCCTTTAACAGGGCAATGTTACTCGTGACACGGGATTGCTATTTCCGTTGATTTTCAATGAAGATAATAATTTAATATTCATTTTAAAGTGACAGGAGTGTTTCAATCAAGCACACATCCGTCGTTAACAACATGGAATACTTATTAAGATACGCGGGTTACATGTAAGAACAGTAAACAACTGTTCCCGCGAGTCAGTGTGCAACTAAACAAAGATCTTACAAAGATATATTTTGTTAACGTCAATAATTTTAAGACGCACCCCGCCTAAATTTACAACCTATTTTATTTTCATCTTAAGTCATTTAGGTAATTGAACTTGAATTTATCTGCGAATCATGGAACCCCGGCAATACAAAATCGACATGTGGCGGGATGGTCTTGTGTGGATAGCCAAGAACATGCTGTGTTGACGGAAAATTAACATATCATGATAAAGATGTTTAGTCTTTCATACCTGAAGTATGACCACAATAATAAATACTGGTAGCCGACACTCGTATACACAGTTTTAGAATATGCCGAATTCATATTTTCTAAACACGTATGATATTGTGGCTCGTACGTCTGGCAGACAATCTTGACTTTTTATCATTTGACATTTAGACAAACAACACGAAAGAAAAAAATATTTTTCCAAATTCAGAGGTTGCAAATATGAGTGCTGCAGCCTGTATTGAAGTTCTAGAGTTTTACCTAATTCCCTTGCAAACAGATTCGCCCCGTTTCAAATGCGCCCAGTGTCGTTATTATTCTTTTCAAAGAATTTGTCGTTTGGAATTCGATAAATTTTTAATACATCCAATGAAGATGGGGCGAAACGGGTGAAAAGAAAACCAGGGAGCCAAAACTGCCCTGTGTACAGTAGTCATATCTGTACGTCAAGTAATAAATACCTGTCCCATGTCACCGGGGGATTTGTGTCCTGTTATTAAATAAATATCCTAACAACTTTGATATAACGTTACATTGATCACATTACGCATCTTGATACAGAGGCGTGTTCTGCGTATATTTTTCATCATAATAAAATGATGATTTCTGCCAACTTTAACGTAAAATAAAAGCACTTATTCTGCGTACGGGGGTTTGAATCAGAATGCGTAGAAACAGTGTATTAAGAGTTATACTGACTTAGATTTATAGAGAAAAGAAACAATGGTGACTACTTAAAGAGAAAAGAAAAAGTGGTGACGCGGATCACAATTGATTGTCAGTCAAAACTCAAAGAATAGATGCGGGTAACTCAAGGGTAGAAAAAGGATTTGCCTGTAGTAAGGGGCCCGTGAGAGAGAAATTGGAAATATAAATTTTTATTATGATGATTGTCAAAGTACTCTGTGTAAAGTATAGAGCAGTCACATCAAATATTGCATTTTTTTGCCCAATATCTAAATGACCCGGCAACAAATATCCGCTTGCTTTGGCCACTGGCTAAAGGGTATCTCAGCTTAAAACCTTTGAAATTATCAGCAAGCATATTGCTGGATAAAGTTTTATTGTGTAGTATTTATGCTTTTGTTTTTCTTGTTTAGAAAAGATAAATAAACAATTTGATATTGTTGATCAGCAAAATGAAAACGAGATGCGCTTAACAAGTTTGAGGAAATTTTTTTCTTAAATCACTCCTAAAGTTACAATAATCATCATTCCCTTGTACTATTAGTAGTTACCGGCTACGTAAAGTTTATTAAACAAGTAATGAAATAGAAAATTAATATTTAAATCATATAGGAATTGAATCACTTGTAGCAACTGTAGCTGTATATATAAGAGTGTATTTATATTTTTCTTTAATTATTCACTTGATCAATCAATCATAACATTTTGAATTGTACAGCCTGTTGAATATGATTCAAGTATCAGTTTGACTCAAGTTAAACATCGACATTTAAACACATGCTCATAGCCCGAGGCAACCTTCAATTTTTCCACTTTATTATCAAGATAACATTGATGACCTGGCCAAAGGGATCAGACCGAACGTATAACAATAGTTATAAATATATATCGATGGTCGACTTGTGTCATTTAGACTTCCTAATGACGCATATTTAACTTTGTGGCATGTATAGTAGCTATTACTTGAACGATTGATATATCTCTTTACTTTGATCAATTTCGATGTATAAAATAGCATGTCATATTTTACATTTTTACCATATGCAGTGCATAATTAAAAAAGTACCTTTTACGTTTTTATCATATGCAATGCATGATTAAATAAGTAGCTTTACATTTTTATCATATGCAATTCGTCATTAAATAAGTAGTCTTTACATTTATATAATATGCAATGCATAATTAAATAAGTAGCCTTTACATTTATATAATATGCAATGCATCATTTAAGAAGTAACTTTTACATTTTTATCATATGCAATGCATAATTAAATAAGTACCATTATACAATTAGTATGCTCAATACTTATTCCAAACTATACTTATACTAAAATCGAACAGCTCAAAATAAAGTAAGCCTGATATTCATCTATCTCCTATGTATCTATTATTTCAGCCAAATTAAGTAAAAACAAAATGTTTGAAACCATTGTCAATTTCTTTTCTCATTTTTATACCATCTTCGATTATTACGTCATATCGTTCAGGAACGGACGGATTCCATGCTTTGACACTTGGAATGATTTATTCTCCGTTGATTACAAAGCGAACTGTTTGAGCAAGTTATGTAACGAAAATGCATTTCAATCTTATCTCTAAAGCACGTTTAGTCTTAGTACAATGTGCAGCCATACAAAACTGGCGTAAAAACGAAAACGTATTATCAAATACAATCGTCTTCAATGAAATAAAATAGAGTAAAATGTTTCAGCTATTCGGGATAATTCGTGTGAAACTTTAAGGCATCAGAACCAACAAACGGACAAGTATAAATGATCAAGACAATCTCGTTGAAAACAATATTAAACCATTTTCATGTGAAATTTAGTATGTCTGTCCTTTCTACTATTACTAATACGTTTAACTGCGATGCTGTGTAACTGGCATATTGGATCTCTCGCTTATTTGTTACGTTTGTTGTTTTGATAATACTTGTTCTTATTCCTTTCCTTAAATTATCGTATATGAAAATGAGTTTCAAAAGAGCAAACTGGTGATAAGGTGTAGTGAACACGGCTTAATTTAAGAATACTTCAACAAAATCAATAAGTTCATGTCTACACCTTTATACATATTTTCATTCATGAACATCATGTAAATATGGATATATGCTCGTTTGATATTTATATAAATACTGACACGCATATGTCAGCCAACTGACATGCTGACTGCAGGCTTAAGTAATTTAATTGTTTAAAACATATTTCCCAGAATCTGTGATAAAAAGATTAAGAAAAGTTGCAAACACGTATAGATAGTAGATAGGTGTTGAAGCGTCAGAGATGTACGACACCAGTCTGCTGCCAGTTAAACGCACTTAAAGAATCTTTACTGAAATATTCAAACACTGGCAGTGTGTCATACTGCATAAGTCTGCGTATGCTATCATTCATTTGTAATTGTACATCTAACAATGAATTGCATCGACAGACATGTATGTAAAATAACAGTCATAATGTAGTTTAACTTTTGTTGTGTGCTACAAAATAGGCATAAACTTCACTATTATTTAAGTGATTATCTAGCTTGTATTTGAAATTAAACTCGAGATATATTTGTAGCGTTGTATATTTTACATGCTGTCAGAAAGGAATGTTTTCAAATTCTAATAAACGATTTAAGAGACACAACTGATTTAAACCAAATAACGGCGAGATAAACCATCTTCAATCAGCCCATATACAGCCGAGATTCATTAACACGAGCGCCAATCACCCCAGAGCTTCACCGACAGGACAAAGTTTTCTAGAAACAGAATTTTTTATTTGTACTGGTCATTAGAGAGAACTAGTTTCGGCTATCTGAATAGCTCATCTATCCGGGCAATTTGCTTTGAAAGCAAGGCGTCCGGATTAACCAGGCTAAAGTGAATTGATTGCACAGTGATACAAGGTAATGACTGACCATGAAATACCGATGTATCTGATGGAAAGTGCAAAGATACATAACCAACAACTTACAAGATTTTTGTCCTCGTCTGTTCATAAATCCGCACATGTAGCAAGGTCCAACAATGACCTATGAATTAAACAATTTTAGGAAAAACTGACAGAGAAGTAAAAGCGACAAAGAGCGCTCTAAAACCTCGATTCTGAGAGAGAACGAATTCAATTTTATAGATAAAGCAATGTAATGTGTCGTGCGACGAGAATTTTCATCTGGTTAACAAAGCTGATTGAAACTTTCGAGAGTTCTAATGCTATAGAGGAAATTTATTACTTTCACATTGAAAACATCTTAATATTTTTGCATAACGAAGTTATACCCGGTCGTTCCTTTGAGAGACGTTGTAAATTCTGCTTGAATAATCCCCTGTGATAAATGTCGAGCGAGATTGATCAATCCTTATACAGACGTACTGCTAGTGATCTAAATCAATGTCTCGGTTGAATGTTGTGTCACATCTCTGACGATTATAATGCCAATCATTGTAATATGATACGAAAGCTGCGTGTAAATCAAAATCCCACGAAAATATCACAAGGTGTTCCCATGGCAGAGTATATGTATATTAATACATCAACCAATAGACTCATTGCTAAAATATATGTTCTTTTTCTGAACATTTATTTTGCGTTTTTAATTTAGGCATTAAATGCATTTTAATTTACTATAATGATATCAAAGAATCTCCAAGCAATGTATTTGACACATACAACAGGACAGATAGGGGATGACAGCGCTCTCAACATAAAATGAAACACTACAAGAACCAGGTGTCCAGAACGAGTCATTATCCTAAAAATATAATTTTTTCTGTATATCTTTGAGGTATATCGGGATTAATTTTTATGCATATTTTAAATTTTGCGTTTCACCCTCGGAAATTAAATTCAAAACAGGTAATGTTAATCCCAATATTGGTGATTTTTAGAACTCAGACTTCATAGTAAATCTATAGCTTATGCATTATTTCGTATCTTTTACAGCACAAATCAGATACAAAGATACTTTTATGTATGCAAGTATGTCAGATAAATAAAATAACCTGTCTGACGTGATGGTTTTATCAGCCTCAAGTACTTCAATGTGTATTAAAACAGAGCACATTTGACCTTTTATGAGTTTGAAATTGAAGTCTGGTATATAGAATTCAATGTTTTTAGGACATTAGACGAAAAAGCTAAGGGTAAAAATCGTTTTTCATGAAATTGAAACAAAAATAAATATTTTATTAAAAGTATAGTTTTACCACTAGTTTCATATTTTGTACAGCATTATCGATAATATCTAATTAAGGAAACATTTCTTTATGAAATTGACGCAGACATCTTTTCATTTCAAAAATCGAAAAGGGATAGTCAGTGTATGTCCTCCAAAGTAGAAAATATTTCGATTATTTTTGTACATATTTCATACTTGTGTTGTCCTGGCCGTACATTACAAGTTGAATCAACTCTATCTGTCTATATGATGTATGTAAAGATTTATTTATGAATTAATTTATTTTTTCCGTATATATTTAATTTTCAAGAAAACACAAAGAAAACACGACTGTATGCAGCTTAGGCTGATAACTCTACTTCAACAGACGTACAGTCAAGGCGAGAACATAGCACAGGTGT
>JACSZP010002012.1:1140-13322 GCA_016161895.1 Pinna nobilis
GGTGACGTCTCCATATTAGTGAAATATTCTTGAGTGGGACGTTAAACTACAAAACAAAAAAAAAACACTTCCAGAATGTAGCAGTCTATTCCTACAATCATTATTGGCGCCAAAAGGGGCATATTCTAATGCATGCTATACGGTCATCCTGCTGGGACATAGTATCATATCATATTATGTGTTGGCACGTTAAAGAATCCTCCCTGCTCTACGCCTGTAAGTGCCGAGTATAGGCAAAATTTGTCGCCCTTCACCGGCACACGTTGACGTCTCCATATGAGTGAAATATTCTTGAGTGGGACGTTAATCAACAATACAGCAACAACTATCATAACTATCACGTTCACAGTGTTTTTTCTCTAAAATCCTTTAGAATGTCACTCGCGGATGCTTCCCAGTTTATTGCAGTGTTATTGTAGTACGTTAACACACAGCTATATATCCATCTGAATTAATTTACTCACTGAACATCCAAATATATCCTGAGCCTTTCCCACTGCTGCTAATGGAATATCATCCTCCTCGTCATAGTTATCGTCACAACTGATTGACACTTTCTTAGAAAAATCCTGAAAACCAGCCTTTGCGAAACACTTAGCAATTGTTGACTCTTCCACCTCAAACCACGTTTTTTTTAGCCAGTAGATTGCATCTAGTATGCTTATCTGTTTCAGGAGGTCAGATCCACATAATGTTGGTTGTCTGTCCATTTCTTTGACTAAATGCTGTAGCTGACGCTTCCTGAATTTTAGTTTGGTTGTTTGAATGATACCCTGGTCCATTGGCTGGGTGTATGTGGTTGTATTTGGTGGCAAAAACTGCACTTTTACATTACTCAAAGCCACTTCCGGATGTGACGGAGCATTATCTAAAAACAGTAGCACATTACGCTGTTGTTAAGAAAGTCCTCATAAATGCCACTATTCATCCATGCTTTCTTATTGAAGTAATATTCCACTGGCAAAAATTCCTCGTTATCATCTAGCTCCTTTTGATTTCCCAACAACTAGTGGTTTAATTTTTTCACCTGCCATACTAGCACAGCACTATTAATTTCTCTTTAGAACGTTTTTCCTCAAGCACAATCATCTTTTCTAAAATGCAAAGGTTTTCTACCTGAATCTCGAAAGAATAGGCCCGTTTCATCCATGTTGAAATCATCCTCAGGATCGTAGCCATCACAGAGAGTTTGCAGTTTAGATATCCACTCTTAAACTTGTGTGATACGGCGTGCCATCATGGCCTGGTTGGTCAAACGGTTAATCTGTAAAAACATGATGAGGGATATGTTCCCCCTGTCGCATACCTAGTCCCGATCCCCTCTTTTCTCGTTTGTGACCATCATCGATTGTGACTTATTCTCGTATTCGAAAAAATGTGTGACACGACGGCTGTCAGGAGTTGCTTACCCTTCCGGAACGTAGACTTTGGTGTAGCTTGGTTCTGGAATATGATTGTCATTTACAACTGGTACATACAGATCTGATTCCTCATCCTGTATGCAATCTCCTGTTGTTTCTTGTCCATTATCCTTAACTTCCTTCAGAGGGCCGCCGTATCCGAGTGGTTAGCGTGTTCGACTTCGGATCGAAAGATCCGGGTTCGAGCCGTGCAGCGCCACTCCGCGGTTGGCTGTCCCTGTCTTTCGGATGAGACCGTAAAAACCAAGGTCCCGTGTCATAGTAGGTGTGGCGCGTTAAAGAACCCTCTCTGCTCGACAGCCATCAGTACCAAGCATACACAAAACGGTGACGTCTTCATATGCGTGAAAGAATCTTGAGTAGGACGTTAAACAACAATACAACAACTTCCTTCAGTACCAATGTAGTCTACCTCTCTTTGGACACAGTAACGAGAGAAATGGTTCATCAACCTGTGTGAAAGAATGATAGATGATTTCTTAAATGAGTAAAAGAAAGGAACCTGAAATAGAATTACAGTATAACATCACCTAAGGCCCACCTCTTTTAGGAAATCAGACCAGCAGACCGTAAAAAAATCAGTCTGTTTATCACTCTTTAAGGGTATTTAAACCTCACATAGGAGAACACCTAGCTAATCAGACCTGTTCTAGCCAGTCACTTTGGTGGTCTTAATAGCAACTTCCCACTATATAACAAAGGCTGACATTAGAATGGAAGATGTATCATATTCTTCTAATGCATGAAATATCAATACAATGTATATGTTTTGTCACACTGCTAATCCCAAATGTGAGTCAATGTTAACTGATGCAATCATAAATTACGGAGCACCAAAGTGACGTCATAATTTTTGTTTCTTTTTGTCATAGAGAGTAACCAGAGATCAATGGACCTTGTAGCTCTACCGGTACAAATATAGATAAATGGAAAGCGATAAAATATTTTAAAAAGGCCTGAATATGATTTTACTAGAGTCCTTAAAAAGACCCTAGGAGGTCGAATCAGCACAAAAAAACTTGAGAATTTACTGAAGTCTGAGAATTTTTTTAACTATTTGCAGCCCAAAGGGCCCGTGCTCAAGTTTTTCCAGAAAGTGATGGTCTTTCTTAAAATTTAGAACGTTCATTTTATAGCACTATTGGGTGCTGCAATTTTCTCGTGATTTTTTTTCCCCAGCAACAATAGAGCAAGAGCCCAGGGTCATCAGGGTAGCTGGGAAGGTAACCAATTTTCTGGCTGTTAATATCCCATATACCATACTGTACAGGTATTTGGAACTGGATGACTGGTAAGCCGGAAGTGGAGGGTGTGTCCTGGAAATCAATTGAAATGTAACCTCAAAATTGACCTAGATCAACTTTTGAGGTAACCCCTCAAGACACACAGTGATAATAAAGGCATGGTCCGATGAACGCTACATGATACATGACAATTATTTTCAGTGATGGAATACCCCTGACAGTGATCCCTAACTGACCAGTCACTGTTGACCTAGATTAGTTAGGAAGGTAACCCTTTCAAATCTTTTGTAAAATGTCAAGTAGGACCTCACGAATAATGATTGACCACTGCTAGTAATTTTCAGTAGTCGGATACCCCTGACAGTAGCCCTCAAAGTGACCGATTTTATTATTGACTTAGATTAGCTCGCAAGGTAACCCTTTTAAACTTTATGCAAAATGTATCACGGCCTTTTAAGTAAAGATTGACCACTTCCAGTAATTTTGAGTGGTGAAATACTCTGCAATTTGTGCTCAAAGTGACCAATAACATTATTGACCTAGATTAGCACAGGAGGTAACCTTTTTAAACCTTTTTGCAAAATGTCCATTAGGATATTAAAATTAAAGATTGACCACTGCCAGTGATTTTCAGGGTTGGAATACCCCTGACAGTAGCCATCAAAGTGATCAATTTCATTATGGACTTAATTAGCTCAGAAGTTTACCCTTTCAAACCTTTTGCAAATGTCCAATAGAACTTTAAGAAGGAAGATTGACTACCGCCAGTAATCGGATTTGCAATACTCCTACCAGTAGTATAAAGGTACTGTTGGATTACAAGTACACTCAAGATGACAGTATCAAGATGCTGGAGTTTCTCATCGACAACAGATAGTCGGCATTAATTTGGATACTAAGTGTGCCCCTCTCCTGACAAACATTTTTGTCTATTCGTATAAAGCGAAATTTATACAGTCTCTATCCTCAATAGAAAAGAAAAACTAAGCATCTCGTTTCAATTTTATTTACATGTACAAGGACGATGTCCTATCTATCAGTAATCCAGATTTTCAAAATTACCTGGGGCAGATGTATCCTGTGAATTTGAGATCAATGAGCAGCACATCTCCCTCTAATTAGACGGTAAACTTCAAATCTCCCTTTATGATAATGTGACGATCTCAATTTCAATATCACGAGCTTCCCGTATCCGAGTAGCAATATATCCCGTCTTCCCCTACCTGTGGCGCCTACTTTTTCACAGTTCTACGTTATAACAGTTCTACGTTATACCAGGACATGTTCTTCTTATGAGTGTTTTATTCGAAGATCTAGACGACTCACCAATAAACTATCACACAGGCGTACATCGTTGAACGATTGAAAATGTCACTACGGAATTCTTATGGTCGATATACGGCGAACTGGTTAATCAATACGAGGTTCCCCTTTCTAGGAAGGTGCATGACATTCTTGAGCATAATCATTTATAGTGACTGCATTTCGCTAGGAAGATAAAGAGCATTTGACTTTTTAAACAGAAATCGACATTTTATCGAACTCGTAGGTTTCCGTGGAACGTTCGCGACCCGGATGTGACATGCCTTCCGGACCCCTGGTCCCATCCCGTTAGGGGTTTGCTTCTGTTGTCCGTGTTGGACCGTCATTATTCTAGACTTGTCATATTTTCAGGACATTCGAATTTTTCTTGCTACCGCTTCAATTTTAGGCTACTTAGTCGTGGTGTCCTTCTTTATAGCCTTTCGTCGCTCAAATTCGGATCCGTTAAAAATCCTATTTTATATTTTGAGGTCTTCGCCGTTTACGGCGATTATATTTTGATCCTTGAAATGACCGAAAAGCATTCAAAAGCCGGGTGTTTACTATTATTTTACCTAAAGCTGCGGATAAATGGATGAACAGTTGCAAAAATTACCTTAGTCAAAAGGATCATATATTACATAAATTTCTGTTAATATCTTATCAACTATCCACATAACAACTATGTAATTATAAGAATCTGAAACTGTCAGTGTATTTCACAGCCGTCGGCAATCGCAAACAGTAAAAAACCATCAGTACCACCAGAGACATATATAACTATTATTATATACCTCTGGTACCACTACAATACGTTTACCAAAAACTTCCTTGTTTTCTGAAAGAACATAAGATTCTAAAAAAACAAAAAAAAAACAAATGTATTACATCACGATCCGGATTGTCATGCCGGTTTTAGCTTTTATATTTTTATGATTTTAGATTTTTATGAGCTTATTTTGGCGCCCTGTTTTTGTCATGGTATGAAATAGAATAAAGAAAATTAAATTAACAAACATAGGACAGAATGAGTTGTTAATATTGAAATAATTATTGAACCAAACATTTGAGGAGAGTGTTCTAATAAACGTCGTTTCTTTTGGGTTTTCCTACATTTAGACTGTGTCGCAGTTGGGACCTCGTTTATCAAAGTTGAGCGGTAACCTGTCTGCGCATGCTCAAGTAAGGTAGCAACAAGGTGCTGTTGACATCTGCTGTTTCTAATACTGATACCGTATATTCATCAAAATGACGACCTACAGAGTGAGTACATGTTTATCAAATGGAAAGATTACAAATTTAATTTGATTTTGATAACTTTATTCCGCAACTTTCTCCACTTTTGAGAGAGAAGAGATATGTCGCTTAAAATTAAGTTTGTCATACCTGTCACAAGTGCAGCCATGTGTCATAAATGTCTTGTTAATGCAATCATTCAGATATGACAGACGTCTACCTGTACTTTATGTTGTAATCAGACAGTAGAAATTAATAACAGGTAGACGTTCATTTGGTTTTTATTTTTTCTTAGTGTGTAGTGACTGTGAGTTTCAGAATTGATTTTTCATTGGAGAAATAGTTTACACGGTACATTTACGCCATGAGTTCAAAGATCCACCTCATTATGACATTAAGCTTCATGTATGCGCTTGACTCTAACAATTAATTTGAGATTATTTAAGACAAACTTTAAGATATATGGCACAGCCTTGCCAACCTTGAAAAAATTCTATTGGGGAGATTTTTCATGAGGGAGATTCAAGATTTGTCTAAGATAGTAAGAATTGATAGGGAAATTGAAGTTTATCATGAGGAGACATGCATTTTTTCATAAGAAATTATCAAATTTTCATGTCAAAAATCGGAAGTCTCCCTATTTATGGGGGATACTTGACAATTATGATGGTACTGTGCTGTAAACATGTGTAATCGAAATGGAACTAGCACAATAAGATCATACTTGCACCCCCACCCCCCCCCCCAAAAAAGGAGACTCCATTTGTTTTAGGAGAGTTAAAATTTTGATAATTTCTTTTTTTTTTTTTAATGTGTAATCAGTCTCCCTAGTGAAAAATTAAAATTTTTGTGTGAATTTTTAGAAAAAAAATAGCCTCCCTAACACAACTGAAAAATCTTCCTCACATAGGCGCTTGGGGAGCGGAATTTTTTTTTTTTCGTTCAACAGTTTTTAGAAACAGAACAGAGAAATAGATAACAGAATACAAAACTGTTACTCCTATTTGAATTAAATCACAACAAAAACTAATTATATGCACTGTTTCAGTCAAGCACCCGTTCGACTGAGTATATATAAAAAGAGACTAGAAGGCATGCAACTCGGCGCCATGTTTGTTTCTATTTATAAATCGCGGAGGAGATTTCCATTAATTTCTTGGTCTGAATTAGTTTTCATGCACATGCAGCTACTTACAGTTTATATATATCCCTATTAATAAGTCCATCTTATGTTTTTCCATTGACATTAATGTAAAATGCACTTTTTACGTGAATTTAAACAATTGAGTCCTCCGTGGCTGGAAGTGACCTTTCCCTCACGCAATTACAACGATAATGTAGAAAGGCCCCGAATGAATTAAGGTTAAAGGTGAATTTTGTTCGGAACTATTCTAGATTATCGTTGTCTTTATGTGAGGTCACTTCCGGCCACGAAGGACTCAATTGTTTAAATTCATGTAAAATGTGCATTTAAGATCAATGTCAATGGAAAAACATAAGATGGACTTATTAATAGGGATATATATAAACTGTAAGTAGCTGCATGTGCATGAAAACTTATTCAGACGCGAGACATTAATGGAAATCTCCTCCGCGATTTATAAATAGAAACAAACATGGCGCCGAGTTGCATGCCTTGTCTTTTTATATATACTCAGTCGAAACGGGTGCTTGACTGAAACAGTGCATATAATTAGTTTTTTTGTGATTTGATTCAATTAGGAGTAACAGTTTTGTATTCTGTTATCTATTTCTATGTTCCTTTTCTAAAAACTGGAGAACGAAAAAAATAATCCACGCCCCAAGCGCCTATGCTTCCTCATGGAAATTATTCAGGGTTGGCAAATCTGTTGTTTGTTGATGCATTGTTCTACATCTACATTATACGTTGAACCATCAACAACATTGATGACTACTCAATGGCGTGAACAGATCCCTTTTTACAAGAAAAATAATAAACTGGAAAACATATTTACAATTGTCAAAATGTGATAAAAATGTATGGCTCTGGACCAGCATTTTGAACTGACCAAGAGAAGGAGCAGAGAACTTGGAAGGGAGTTCCAAAGTATGACTTTAACGTCATGCACAAGAATCTTTCACTGTCTTTCGGATGAGACAGTAAGAACTGATGTCCCGTGTCACAGTAGTTGTTGGCACGTTTAAGAACCCACCTTGCTCTACGGCCAGCAGTGCCAATCATAGGTAAAATTTGTCACCCTTCACCGGCTCATGGTGATGTCTCCATATGAGTGAATTATTCTTGAGTGGGAGGTTTATAAACAACGATACAAACTACTACTACATGTAGGTATATATCTCCCAAGAAAAGACCACCTCCATACTGTGACCTTATGTCATTCTCACTTGGTATGGTTGATAACTTAAGTCAGTAATATGTGTATTAATTTTGCTATAAGAATGATTCAGGGGAGAAAGTACCATAATTACACAGTAACACAAACACAGTAGAGAAACGGAGAAAAGACAGCTCATAATTATCTTCTCTTCTATATGTATTTGTGTGGGACAGGTTGACATTGGCGCAATAAAATGCGGTTTATAGGTCTGTGTTTTTGTTTTGATTTGTTTTTGTCTTTTTTAATCAAGCATTGCTACTGTTATTGTCAGTGGAAAGTTCACATGGAAAATGTACTCCCTAGTCTTGCTAGTCTAGGATTTGAAACTTGTAGTTATACAATAGACATTTTGAAGGTTTTTGTGTAGTCCATAAAGTCACATACATGCAGGTACTTAACTGCAATTCAGTCTTTGACACTTTCACCAGACTTACAATTTCTGTACTTTGAGACTTAGAATGCAATCTAAACATGTTTGACTTCGAATTGAAGGGTTCGGATCCACACAGCACCATGCTGCTATACAGACAGTATATACTGCACAGGTCTCGTGTTACATTAGGTGTTGGCACGTTCAAGAACCCTCACTGCTCTACAGCCATGTGCCGAGCATTAGGCAAAATTTGTCACCCTTCACCAGCACACATGGACTTCTCCATATGAGTGAATTATTCTTGAGTGGGACGTTAATCAACAGTACAACAACATATATTTTAAAGCTTCAGCATTCACATTATTTCTTTTTCACATGTCAAACAGTTTTACTAGGTCTCTATAAGTTCAGAGTCTGTATTGACATGTCACCTGTATATTATTTATATAACAGGTAATGAAGTAATATGCTGTCTGGGTTTTTAGAACCAGGTAGACAGGTTTATTTGTCTATGTCAAATGGACAATCCTTCAACTACATGTAGGTCTACATTTGTCTAGTACAGGTTTTCTGTACTAAAAAATAAGTGTTGAGTAAATGCTACTTATGGGATATTTTCTTGAGACATCACACAATCATTTTTATATCCAATGCTTGAGCCCTGTTTGTTTTGTAAAGTAACAATAATTTCACATATTTCAGTCATATGGAAATTTAGTATGCATTTGAAAACTGCTTAGACAAAATCTAATATGCCAATTTTAACCACACATATATACATTTAAATAAAGAGAAAATTTTTACTATTATCAATGAAAAACAAAACTCTCGTCAATTTAATTCTTACCACATGTATTCTAAAATCGATTCAGTAAAGTTTTATAACTCTCCACATATGCTGGAACCTTGCCTAAGGACTAGCCACCATACTAATGAGACACAGAGAACTTTAAAATTCAGTCTATTTATTGTTCTAGGCTAAGGGGACCAACTAAATAATCAAATCAATTTTAGTCAGTCACTTGATAGCAAAGGTTCTGATGTACATGTATTTTAAATTTTTTTAAAGTTTAGATATGACTCAGTTAATTATTATTATAATGTCCTCTCCTGCTCTTCTTCCTGTGTATATATGAGTGTACAGACTATAGGTATGCAGATACTAATGGGCAAAACCAAAGTCAAAAGCAAATGTTTGGACAACACTACAAATGATCTTGTAGGTGTATGTAGTTACCCACAAAAGTGATCAACATTTATTGTTACAGCAGGATTTCAAGCAATAAAAGTAATGATAAATCTATATTACATGTATTATGTTTAGTGAATTGCTCCAATAAACACTGATTGCTGGTATTAATTCACCTAGATGCTTTCTGTCAACATAAGACTTGCCATTACTGGTATATTACTCAAATCTATGTTAGAAGATGTAATACGAGAAATTAGCATGATTTATAATATTGTCTGTTTCAATCAATTTCTTCAAAACAAGAAGACAAATTAAGTCATAATTTGTATATATACCTGTATCTTATAATCTCATATGTTGTCAACAATCAACAAACATGTTCTTAAGAACTCTCTCTCTCTCTCTCTCTCTCTCTCTCTCTCTCTCTCTCTTGGTGTGTCTGCACATATATTTGATAGTGACATACATGTATGTCGAATGATGCTTGATAATGTCAGATTAGAATATATACAATTTAAAGCCAGAACCTTTTTTTCTCAGGAAGACAGTATGGGATTTTCGTTTTATTACAGTTTGAGCATGTGGTTTTTCTCCTACTTTTTATGTGTAATTGATCATGGTCCATATGCTTGTACACTTTTCCGATTGCTCTCATTTTCTGAGTGTACATTCATAGAAATTTATAATTTATTAGTACATATACATGTATATACATATACCAGTATCTCAAACTCACAAAATGTATGACACAACAAACAAATTTACTAGTTTAAGTGAGAAAAATGAATTTTGAATCTTTCTCCGATAAATGATAGAGTTGACATTTGTGACAGGTGCAGTGATGTATTGTTATATCCTGCCTAAGACAGTGGCAAGTTTATCAGAGCAGAAAGTTATATGTCAGAAGTTACGTACACAGTCATGGTTAGTGACTGTTTTAATGTTAGGTATTTTGAAATTTTACACACTAACAATGTATAATCATTTATTGATGGTTGATGTACTGTGGATCCTTGCTATTAAGACAACAAAAATTAGTCTGAAAGTGGTCTGATTAGTGAGGTGGCCTCCTAAGTGAGGTTAAAATACATGTACATGGAGACTTAAAAAGTGATAAATAGATTGAATTAAGATATTGTGGTACTTGCATTTGCTGGTCTGATTGATGAGGAGGTCTCCTAAGTGAGGCTGTCTTTAGGCGAGGTTCCGCGGTACATGTATGTACATTGTACAGTGTAGGTTGATATTTAATGTAATTGAAGTACATCTGTACCAAGATGTAAGGGTCATTATGACCTAAAGACAAGTTCTTTACTCTGGTTCCACAAGCCTGCCATCCATAAAAAATGTTGGTTTGCTGTAACATGACCTACGTTTTTGCTATGCTCAGCTCTTATGGCCAAATCAGAATTCATAACCACTAAGCAATGACGGCCCCTCTTGCAATCATTTCTAAGAAACAATTTGTTCACTAGTCTTTTGAATGACACATCCTTTTTTTAAAATGACCTTCATTCTAGGACAAATTGAATTGGCTGTTAAATCATGATCGACTGTAGTATATAGACAATTTTATGCCAAGAGCTTAATTTTGGATGGAATCTTTACCATGTAATGTTGTTTTTTACAGGGTGCCGATTCAAAGCGTGAGGAGTTCAGGAAGTACTTAGAGAAGGCTGGTGTCCTAGATGCTCTAACAAAAGGTAGTTCTCTCTCAATACAGACACTTGTGTTTTAATATTTCCCGATAGCTCATAAATGATTTTGAAGTAGAACTTGTTCAAATAATGATTCCTGCACTTTTGATTTCCTGTTTTCTATATCGACCGAATGCACTAAAATTGTGTCTGTTTATGGCTTATGGTATTCCACACTCGACAATCTTTTGATGGTAAGGTGGCTGTCGACGGTTTTATTGGTGGAGGTGAGACCAAAGTTAAAAAATGTACTTTACATGTACATGTGCTAGTCAGTGTTTTTTTTTTGCAAGTAACCTGGATTAAATTCACAGGTGTGTCTGTTGAGGAATATTTGATTTGTACAGTACCTTTAATCATCTGAGGAGGAAGTTATTCCCCTTGACTCTATAAGTGTTGACATATCGCACTGATAGTTATGTTCCCTTTTTTGGCTCTAAATTTGGCATGCATTTTCTCAGTATGAATTCATCCTTGTGTACATAGTCAAAGCTATTTACCTGTGTTTTATTATAAATAAACATGTCATTCTTCAAATTGAAGTATTTGTTCTTCTATCAAGATTCAGAATTTTGCACTCGATAAACTCAACCTTAACCTTGTTCTCAATAAATGATATGGACTGGGCACCATAACACTGAAGAATTTGCTCAAGTTTGAGAATTTACTCAACTCCATCTAATGCTTAATTCGAATTGGTTGAGAAGCTAGAGCTGACCATTATTATTCTCAGACCAGTGTCCCTGCTATACAAAAGTTTTCCACCATGCATCTTTTTGCAGTGGAAGCAAAATATTCTTTTATTAGAGGGTTTAAGATTATGCGTAATTCTATGATGTAGCTATTTTCAAGAGTAAAATTTTGAT
Organism: Pinna nobilis; assembly: GCA_016161895.1. Classification (NCBI taxonomy): domain Eukaryota; kingdom Metazoa; phylum Mollusca; class Bivalvia; order Pterioida; family Pinnidae; genus Pinna; species Pinna nobilis. The sequence continues at coordinate 12,832 of JACSZP010002012.1, forward strand.
GAAAATATTTGCAATTCCATTTAAGTTGTAAATACAATAGAGTCGGTCAATACCGAATCCGCTTAAAGTGAATTCAGTGCTATAACGAATAGGAATGAAATCCTCGACAAGAATTACTATTTATCTAAATATGTAGTAAATCCTGATGCTTAAAACAAAGGATGCCTATGACGAAGTCAAAAGTCAGTCCTCCTTGACTTTGTTATAGACCAAATCCACTGTGTTTTACATGTGTGGTGATCAAAACATTATCACGAAGCATGGCTTCTGCTCAAAGAGGTAAAAGTATTTCACTATTGAGTTCTGGTTTCAGACAAGTTCTGTTCTCAAAGTCTCTTCAAGTAATAGTGATTTCTGCTCAAAAGAAGTTTGGCAACTTTAAGTGAATATGAAATACATATTTAATTATGCATACTTGTATTTATAAAGTGTTTCGTCTTTTTCAGTGCTGGTCGGATTGTATGAAGAACCAGAAAAGCCAAACAATGCAT